>VWZZ01004507.1:1502154-1548099 GCA_013399095.1 Psophia crepitans
GGGCCCTCGCAGGGCAGGGACCCCCCCGCTGCCAGGCTTTGGGGTGATTCTCGCCGTACCCCCCAGGCTGAAGCTCTGGAGCGGTGCTGTCAGGAGGTGACGGGCAGCCCAGCTCGGGTACCATACCTGGGGCTGGGACAGCATCTTCTGCATCCCTGAGTACGTGACTCGCTTAGCTCCTGCCCATCAGTCAGGGGTCAGCGGTGGAGAGTTCATGGGCCTGGATGCTGATGACCTCCTAGGTCTGACCTCCTAGAAAGACCTCTCTGAGAAAGCCCTGCAGCTTTGGGATCTGTTTCTCAGCAAAGCAAATTGCATCCAGAGCCGCTCAGCCCGTCCTGCCCGCCTGCGGAGCAAGACCACCACCGTGGAGCCACCGCTCGCATCTATTGAGATACTCCAGGGACTCTCAACAACAAGCATCTCATATACGTGTGGTCCCTTCACAGGATGAAACACGTAGCGGCATCACCACTGGATGAGCTTTCGGAAGTCCTGGCTGCTTATTTAAGCAAGGCCAGGCTGCCCGTTGCGATTTTTGGGCGTGCGTATCCCCGTTCCCTTTCCTGAGTGGTGCTTACACCAGCCAGCAGCTCGTGGGTCCCAAGAGCCGTGCCCCAGGGGATGTTCTCCCTTGAGCTCACAGCAGCAGCACTCGACCTGGACCGACCCTGTGGGGTGTATTTTGGAGCTGCGGGGAAGGAGCTCTCACCTTTGGAAGCATCCTGGAGCAGATGACTGACAAAGTAATGAACGGGAGGGTGCCCCTGCCGGAAAAAGCCTTGTCCGAGGGCTACGCTCGGCTGCGGTACAGGGACACCTCGCTGCTCATCTGGCAGCAGCAGCAGCAGAAACTGGAGTCAGCCCCCCCCAACACTTACCTGAGCCGGAGTCGGAGTATGTGGTACTCGCAGTACGGCAACGAAGCCATCCTGGTGCGGGACAAAAACAAGCTGGATGTCTCCAGGGACACAGGGCAATCAAAGTTTTGCGCTATTATGTAATTTCGGTGTTTTTGCATTAGGAATCCACACGTGGAGACAAACCAGACTTGCATCAAGCTTGGGGAGATGGGTTTGCACCATCCTCAGGACAGACCCGCGGCCAAAGCCAGGGCCAGGCCACAGAGGCCGGCTGAAGTTTCTGTGTGGTTTTTTCTGTTGGTAGCATCAGATTTTGCATGTCATTGAGTGTGTGTAACGAAAACAGTCTCGCTTGGGAACTCACGAGCCTGTTTGCTGCCTAGCATCTCGGCAGCGTCCACGCTGGACCACGCGTTGCTTCTAAAGTGGCTTGTGCACCGAATGACCCGCTGTCATTCGGGAGCCCTCCCCAGGAGGCACTTTTACTTGCTAGTCCTTACGCATTGCCAACGCTCTGCGAATGCTGGCGGGAGAGAGGCGAGCGCAGATCCGTTCCATCGAGGCTAAGATTTTGGGAAGGTGATCTGCAAAACTGCTTGGGCATTACTTGTTGTGCTTGCACTGCCTCCCTTTAATTACTGCTGGGGAAGTGGTCTCTTACAACCGGGTAACGAGGTGATTTATTGTTGGGGCGGGGGGAAGAGGAAAAGAATGTGTTGAGAATTTCATCTGAGCCATCAAAACACGTGGCAGGGAAGGTGTGCTGCAGCTGCATCCTCTCCCATGCCACAGTTAGATCGTGGAAATAACAGGCAGGACTTCTGGAGTCGGTGGATCCGCGCTTCGGGAGCGGATCACCAAGTGAACCGCCTGAAAGGGAAGGATGGGCCAGGAAAGCGGCAGGAGGAAAGCTACTGTAAATACACACATCTCCTGCCGAGGGATGTAAGGGAGCGCCTAGCAGGAGGTTCCTGCCCCCGGAGATCAGTTGCAGAAGGAAACAGCCCACTAAAGCTCGCGTGGCGTTTAAGTTTGAATGCATGCAGTAGCTTGGCAGGGTTTCTCTTCTAATCCGGAGAGTAGATTTAGTGCATGTATTTTAAAAGGTGTGTATGGGGGTGTTTGTTTCAACTAAGTGAAGGATTTTAGGAGGGAAAATGAGTAGAATTGCACTTCTTGGGAGTAGAGACTGCTTTCAGGTCCTTTCCGTTAGAGCTGAATCCCTAACTTGCGCAAGGCGAGATCTTGCTGAGAAATTCAGCCTAGCGAGCACCTACGTCTTTATTAAAAACAAAGCAGTACCACTTCCAGGGGTGCCAATTACGCTCCCAGGATTCAACATTGAAGTATAAAGCTGGGCTGAAGTCACGGACCCCCTTCATGCCCTGCCTAGGGCGTCCTCCTGCAGCCCCGTGTGCCTAACCCAGCACCGCTTAGGCTGAACTTCGGGCAAGTCGGTATTTGATGTTGGCCTCAGTACAGGTTATTTACCTGCCTCACGGCAGGCACAGTCATGACATCTATTTATCTAAAAGCTCTTTTGCGTTTGTCAAGCACTTTATTTATTTTTACTACAGTGAGGAAGGATCTCTTCCACCTCCCCCGCGTGGGTTAAACACTCCCGCACCGTTTGCTGAGCAGAACAGACCTGTGTTAACGCGAGGCCGCAGAGGTTTGGTGCGCTCAGCCCGACCCGTAGCATGCGGATGCACTGCAAACCATAGGCAGCTCGTTTGGTTTTTTTTTTTAAAGTCCTATTTATGCACGTGTTGATGTTTGGTCCCTTCTGTGTGTGCTCATAAAACCAAACCCTCTGACGGACCTCAGTGCTTTGCAGACCCGGGCATCGCTCTGCACGCTCCCGTAGCCCTCTTGATCTTGCCGGGACTGGCTCTGGGTGGGGAATATTTTGGTGAATAAATGTTTTTCAACTGGGAGAGGGGAAAAAAAAAAAGCATTCAGCGAGATTCACACCAGCAGCGAGACTCGGCAAGCTGTGGGCAGCGCTGCTTGAAGGCTGAGCATTGCCCAGGGTGCTGACCCACCCGGGGGGTCGACCCACAGCGAGGGGCCAAAGGCTGGGCAGGAGAGGGGGGGGTCAGGGCCTTTCCGGCAGCCCAGGGGAGCGCACGAACTCTGGGAGTTTAAGGAACAGCACACCCCCAAACCCAGCTGTTCATTTTCTTTTCTTATAGAAAAAAAAACCACATAGAATTATTGTTTTTTTTAATTTCAGTAAGAAAGTTGATTATTGTGGGTATGATTAGTCTGTTTGCTTATGTGGCTGGTAAACCAAAATTAAGTTATTTGAAGAGTGTTAATTAGACTATATGTGAATAAAACCTTAAGTGTGTGCACAAATTCTTCCAGGCTCGAAGCTGGCGACGACAGCACAGGAAGAGCATGACTCGTTCTTCCATCTCTGTGAGCCCCACTGTATTATTTTCCGTGTCTGTGTCCTGATTAGTCACAGCAGGTTTGCGGGGGGGCTGCGGCGAGCGCGCAGTTCCCTAAGCCAGTTGTGTAGTGTTGATGCACTTGTTTAAAATGCTGCTGTAGCCTCTTTGATAAAGTGCATTAAAGTGATTTGAATGCATCATCACGAGCAGCTGGTTTTCTTCTGCAAGCTAATGACTTTGGCACATGTGAGGATTACAGCTCTTATCCCTCCCGGTCCCCACCCAGGCAGAAGAGGGAAAGCTCAGCAAGCTGGCAGCTCCTCCCAGTTGGGAATTACCTTGGTTACTGGTGGGGCTGGAGGAGGCTCTGCAGGTTCCCAAACCCAACAGCCCTTGTGCGTGCAGGGATGAGGAGAACCTCTGGATGTCACACATGCAATAACCTCTGTCGATACAGATTGATGCTCAACTGTGTCCTGCCTGTCCTCAGCCTCTGCCAAGGCTTAAGCAGCAGCACTGCTTGACGCACTTCCAAATAACTCACTTGAGTAAATGCTAAAGAAAACATCCTCCTGTGGGGCAACTGCCTCGCGGGAGATCTTTAGAGGATAGGTTGAACAAACGTTTCCTTTGGGGGTATCACTGATACAGCAGCTAAGCAAAACAAGTTTGCTGAAACCTTGGAGAGATGATAGGTTTTAAACCCAGTGAGCAGGAACAGGGTTGGAGAAAGATTAACCCCGGGGAAGCCTGGGTGGTGTAACCCTTACCTTATAAATAAACCCTCAGGCAGGCATCTGAGAAACCTCACAGCACAACCAACCTGAACCCTCTCCAGCAACCAAAATAGACTTTGGCCACCATACAGGAATGTCAAGGCTGCGCTGTGACTGTGACCAGCCGCTCCAGGCCCCCCTTTCCCAACCGTGTCTGCCCCATCCCAGTCACCCTGGGACCTGCGGGTGCAGCGCTGGCTGGTGGGGCAGGTGCCGGTGAGAAAGTCCCTCTGGTTCCTTCAGGCTGTCAGCAATAAACCTGGGTGACATTTCCATCTCCTCTTTTTCAGCTGAGCTTACCTCAATCAGATGCAATTCTCAACATAATCTAAGCCCCTTTCGGATGGTAGGCTTCTAGGAACAAAGTCTTATAGCATATTTCTTATAGAATGGTTTGGGTTGGAAGGGACCTCAAAGCCCCACAGGCTTTCAGCTGGAGCGAGTGCAACACCTGAAAAAGGAGATGAGGGGAGGGAAAGGGAGGGGAAAGGGGAAAAGACAGGATCAAACTGCACACACAAACCAATTTCTCTTTTTATTATGAAAACGAAACAAATGCCCCAGGACCAGGGTCCGTGATTACCAGTAACATCAAAGATTACTTTCTAACTCTTTTTTTTTTTTAATTCTGTTGTGTTTGAGGCCAGCGATTTGCAATAAACAAGCTAAACTACTTACATTGACTGTTTTCAGTAACTGACATTTACAGGAATATACTAGAAATGGCACTAAAAAGTTTTAAGAAAAAGAGTTACGGTAAATTTGCATGCACATCATACAGAAAAGTAATATTTTTTTTAAATATTAAAAAAACCCAAAACCAAAAATACAACAACAAATCTTTCTGGATTGGTTAATGCCAGTATCAGGGGTAAGTTCTAATTGGCCTGTGTCAAATCCTAGCTGGTGGCTTATTTATCTTTAAAAATGACCTTTAAAAAGATATGCAAATACCATTTCTTTAAAAAAATGCATCTCATTGTTTTACAAGCAAGATAATGCTGCTATAGTGTAACGGATCCTCGCCCTAGATTTGTCTTCAGCGATGCAGAGCCTGCCCACAGTTAGTCCTAGTGGTAACTGCTCATTTTGAGAATACGTCTTTTGAAAATCCAGTACTAAAAAGGTTGTGGTTTTTTTCTTTGTCGTGCCCCGATCCCTTCCCCCTAGCTCCAACCCCAACTTTAAAAAACATCATTCCTTTCAAAACAAGGAAAAAAATTAAAAACTGGTCTAAGAGTCCCCAAAACAGAGAAAGAACTAGATTAGGTAACTGCAGTCTGCTTCTACCACATAGAGAACATGGAAAGAGACCTCACTGGGTAACTAATTTGTACATACACACGCACACACGTGCTCATGTGTGTATGTGCGTGGGGGTGCGTGCATCTATTACATACGCACTCACAAACAACAGTTAGAGTCCTGAAATTACAGTTCTACAGTTACAAACCCTCTCAGTAGGAAAGTTTAAAATCGCATCAATACAAAAATCATTTCAGTTTCGTATAGACAACATTTGGTTAGCAGAAAACCGGTGTACGCAACAGATTCCTTTAGTGGGTGGATCAGGGCCTGAGCCCGTGGGATGCGGATCTCGCTCTGGTCCCACCGAGCCCAGGTCCGATGGTACGCCAAGGAACAGGCTGACCTTACAATCAGATAAAGTTTCACAAGGTTTTTAAAGGTGCAGTAATGCTGGTTGATTGATAATAGGTCCAGTCAGATATTGTTTTGTCAAAACAGGAATTTGTCAGAAAAAACAAACAGTTTCAATAAAACTATCTGTGTGTATGTATACATAAGAAATCATACTGATTTCAGTGAAGTTTCCCCTGGAAAACTAAGTTAAACTTTGTTCATTCAAGAAAAATTCTACCATAAAAATTTCCATCTTTTTTTATTCTGAAGTTTAGAAAAATGTTATTTCAAATGTTCTATGTTTGATCCAAGTTATTTCATGACATCCGCACTGACATGTCATGCAATACAAACACAGTTAAATAAATGCTCTATTGTTTCAGTTTCCAACTCGTTAAGGGCTGCTGCTACTTACTACGGACTGAAAACATCTCTTCTTTCCTGGAGACACTCTGATCTGGAGATACAGGAGGCACCGCTACTGACACGTCGGGAGATAATGAGCAATACAAACAATACGAAAATGAGAACGTGTGAGAACAACAGTTTGAAATAAAGAGTCACCAATTTCTTTCCTGAAATGAAGGTCATGCCAAAGCAGATTTCTGCTGCCATTCACAGGCAACACCTTACTTTCCATGAAAACAAAGCTTCCCACTATACGGTAGCCCAAGTCGCTGCTGGGTGTATCAAAGACAAGCAGGTGGTGGTTCCTATTCCTCGGTGGGTTTGGTTGCTTGTTCTCCCTGCAAATCCCCAAGCTAGGACAGGTTTGCCATCTAAAACAGGGATCCTTCTCCAGCACCGCAGACAGTTGTGGGCCAGGCCCCTTTGCATCACTTCACACATGGTCCCCAACCCTTTGGTTCTAACCTTCCCACCGATTTCGCTGGGACAGACCTCTGCATCCTAGGGAAACGTCTGTAGCCTGGCCGCAGTCAGCGGGGTTGTCCCTGACGTCGGAGGATGGTGGCATGCTGCAGGACCAGGTCCCTGGGCTTTGTGTGGCAGCGATGCTGGCGAGAGCGGGCTGCTGTTGCCCCCAACACTGGCTGCGGTTTGTTCTCCATGGGAGCGACCACCATGTTACATCAACAACAGAGCTTGAGTCAACGCATGCGGGAAAAGGCTTCAAGCAGGGAAAACTGGGAGCTTGTTGATCCAAGTTGTCATGGTATTGAAATGGTTGCAATTATTTTAATTAAAATACTAGTTGGTTTTGATAATGGAAGTCTCAGACAATAGGAGAAACACAGATGAAACCCAACCCCACCAAAAAAAAGCCCCATAGCTCTTAATTAAATGCATATTACATTTTTTTTCATAGTAAACTCTGAAAATATTACTAAGGATCTGTCTAGGTGAAGATTTTTTTTTAATGGCAGATTTTTGTTTTAAAAGAGGAACTAAAAATCAGTCCATTGTTAATGGAAAAGAAAAATTATTAATTTCAGTAAGAATCACCCTAGTTCATCCACTTTGTTATGGGAAATTATCTGCAAAGACTCAGGAGCCTCCTGCCAAGGGGCCAAGTGCCTTGGTGACTGCAAAATGAGCCAAGGATGCCCAGCAGCTTACAGGAGGAACTCGGTGCCTCCCAGCAACGTGCTCTCAGCCCTTAGTTAAAAAAAAAAGGGGGGGGGGTGGGGTGGTATTTTTTCTCCTACCGCAAACTGTGGAGAGTGTGTTATTGTCACTACACAGGTAAGACACGGACAGAGGCACGTCAGCTCTTTTGAGACGCACATCAGAACACTCTGAAACGCTGATCTTTGAAAGACAGATTTTTAAAGACAGCTGTGAGAATAAAATTCTTCATAATTCCATCTCCTAAGTGTCTAAGTGTTTTAGTGTCTAAAGCCTCAGTCAAAGGGCCGCGACTGGCAGCTGAGTGTGGCCGCAGCCAGAAGTGCAGACCACGGAGGGAGTGCTGGTAACAGGCTGGCCCTGCACCCACCCAGCCTTCCAAGGGGACCCCTCCAACACCACGCATCCCAGCACACCATCTCCAGTCCCAGCTCTCAGAGGCTGAGCATGCAATGGAAATCATGTGCTGGGGCCAAGGAATCTTCCAGGGCCACTCACCTAGGTGAGAGATAAAAGCTGGTGTAATCTGCCCCACGAGGCCTCCGGCAAACCACTAACAGAGACCGCAGCAGGGTGAATTTTAGGGCTACCCCACAGTAGGGAGGCAGCCTTAGGGGCTGGTGCTGGGAGAGGGAAAGGCATAACTTCCTGTTATACTCTGTATAATTTTTCTTTACAATAAAAAGTTAAGAATTTACAATAAATTTCTGCCCCTCAGATTACAAGTTTTGTATAATTATAGAACTGGTGTTTTCCTAAAATTGGATTACAACAGGGGAGAAAAAAAATAATAATCACTGTTCTACCAAAAAAAAAAAAGAGAGAAAAAGACCTCTGGAAATATTACAGAGAAAATAATGTGCTGCATCAAAAAATTGTATCTGCCTGTATGTCTCAAAAATCTGTATAAAAAGGGGGCTGGGCTAAAAAGATAAAGAAGAGAAAACAAAACCCAAAATGAACACACCAAACATGACAAAGCACCAGACACACGACAGACTGGACCGTAGCACCTGTCGGTATAAAGTCCATTGGATTTAAATAAAGTCTCAGATTATTTTTTTGTTGTTGTTGTGGGTTTTTGTTTTGATGTTTTATTTTTAAATCTGGTTCAAACCACGTTAAAAGCCTGCACCTGTGCTGGTCTGCACAACGCAGCTTTGCTTCTGTTATTTTTTTAGGAAGTTTTTAAGTGACCAAAGGTGTTTAATAAATAAAGTACTTGTATATATACATGAAATTAGGGACAGTAAAAACAGAGTGTATTGCAGCAGTGCAGGTCAAAACATTAGGCTGGACTCAAAAAAACTGAAAGCCTGAAAAATGTCTCTCTTGTTTTTCCTCTCTCCCCTCTTTTTTCTTTTTATTGAGGTAAGCATTTCAGTGTCTGGAAACCTGCACCCTGCATGACACAGAAGTAGCATTCCCTTTTGAGGAGCCCAGTACCGAAACAATAAAGAGAGAAAAAACCCAACTCAAACACACACAACATCCCTCTCCACTTCCCCTGCCAGCTCAGCCTCAGCTGGAGCTCAAGTGCTCCTTTATTTTAAGTCCAGACTGAGGTGCTTGTCATGGAGAAAGTACTTATGCACGTGTCTAATAATGAGCACATGACTTGCCTTGGTCACTCTGCAGGGATCACTGAGGTCCAGCTGAGAACTTTCAGCCAAAAACTGTTTTCAGGTAAGTGAAAACTTTCATAGAGAGTGTCTGTTTCCTGGGAATTATCCATTTGATGTTAAAAATAACATTCTCAGGAAACCTGAGTGTCCCTTCTTCCTCACGTATCCCCAAGAAAAATGAAAATTTTCAGTGGAAAACCAAGAAATGCAACCACTTATATTGCTCATGTGCTTAAAAGTTAAATTCATGCTTAAATACCTTCCTGAACAGGTGCCTATGCCTCTACCAACATTAAAAAAAAAGCATGTTAGCAATCCACAGTATATGAGAATTTGTTTTTATGTAAAAAGATGATAGCATCTGACGTTTTCATCACACTGTAGACTTCGAGATTAAGAATACTAGTGCTAATAACAAATACACCAACTAGTTCAAAGGCTAACATCTTTCAGATACAGTACCATTTTACAGAGATTTCTTTAAAAAAAAAAAAATTTTTTTACCTTGTGTGAGCCAGGCAGGCTTATTAAAAGAGAACATTCCTGGGAGAGGGAAGGGGCAGGAGGGAAATGGACTACAAACCTTGCAGAACTTTCTATTTATCTCCAGCTAAGAGTTCAAAGTTCTTCCACTGTCACCCAATATTCAGTTAAAATGTATTTTAGAGACTTTATGCAAAGGGAACTATTTGTCATAAAGTCTAGTCACACATACGCGCAAAGATCTTTGACCTATTAAAAGAGCGCCCCCCAAAAAAATGGAAGATACCTTTTATAACACTGAATTTAAAAATAAAATAAAAAAAGTCAGAGAGGAAAAAAAAAACCTGACGACGGTGGAACAAGAGCAGTATATTATGGAGAGAAAGGAACACTGCAGAGCATCGGTGAGGGTGATGTCCATTTTGTGTTTTGTGTGCAAGTGTCCGTAACTCATTCCGAGTCGCTGCTGTCCGAGCTGGAGCCGCTGGAGCTGCTGCTCCCGGACTCGGAGGAGCTGCTGCTGCTGAGCCGCGAAGGGCCTCCGAAGGGAGCTGAGCCAGATTTCTCTGCGGGAAAGAAGGCAGCGATGTGGGTACTTCCAAGGAACTGAACTACAGCAGGTTTGCCCACAGCCTTCGTCCTCCATGGCTTTGTTCACAACTTCATTTTACCTGGGCAGCTTATTTACCCACAGCCTTGGCTTGCAGCAACAAGGCTTGTCCTGTCAGTGATTGTCAAGGTCTCTCATCAGGCTGCAGGTGACCATGAAAGTCTGGGATCCGCACAGGAGAGCGGAGCACCTGGGGAACTGTGTCCACAGCCTTACGTGCTTCAGCACAGCCTCTGAACCCAAGAAAATCCTGCCTGACTTGTGTGAAGCTGGAAGCAGCTTACTCTGCACTGGAAGAATCTTTGTACCCTTTTTCACACTACTGCACTACATGGGGGCTTGGGCTTTTTTAATCCCACAATGGAGAAAAACAATCCCTTTGATACTCTGCACTACTGATCTGTGTGACCAGTCCTGCCCAGGGCAACATGGAGCAGATGATCCTCCTCCTCCTCCCTCTGAAGGAGAAACTGCCTCCAAGACACCTCACATTTACAACCCAGGAGAGCTTCCACCTGGACAGGGACCAAAGCAGCCTCCCACAGAAGCTCAGTGCCCAGCAGTAACTCACTGTGCCCTGACACTAGTGACCAACTGCAGTAACTGTCATAGAGATAAACTCAAGGCTACAAGGCAGCAGCAGTTTTGCCTCAGTGAGGAAATCAGACTCATAAAACGGTTAGGGTTGGAAGGGACCTCAAAGATCATCTGTTCCCACCCCCTGCCATGGGCAGGGACACCCCCACCTGCCCAGGCTGCCCGAAGCCCCATCCAACCTGGCCTTGGGCACTGCCAGGGAGCCAGGGGCAGCCACAGCTTCTCGGGGCACCCTGTGCCAGGGCCTCAGCACCCTCCCAGGGAAAGATTGCTGCCTCCCAACTCAGCTCCAGCTCCCCGCTTTCAGTTTAAACCCATTGCCCCTTAGCCTGTCCCTCCCTGCCCTGGAACCAGCCCCTCTCCAGCTTTCCTGGAGCCCCTTCAGGGACTGGGAGGCCACAATTAGGTCTCCCCAGAGCCTTCTCCTCTCCAGGCTGAACAAGCCCAACTCCCTCAGCCTGTCCTACATATACAACTTTTTGGACATTGTTAGCACAGTAAAACCAAAGCCATTACCTTTCTTTGCAGGTTTCTTGTTGTTGTTTAGCTGCCCGCTGACATCCTGTAAGCGCTTTTCTAGTTCTTTCTTCTTTTCCTGAGCTAACTCTTCTTTTGACTTTGCTGCTTGCTTTTTCCCACTCGCAGCTGTGGAGGAGGAACGCACAATTTCTGAAACTGCATGGTTGCAGGTGAAAAAGAGTGGACATCACTATTTTACAGGGCACGTAAATCTGTGCAACCACTCTGCAGCGACACTGCTGATATCACATGAGCACATAGCACTTACACATCCCAGATACAGGACAACACATGAAGTTGTCTGATCATCCAATCGCCGTCATCCTGTAACATGCACTTTTTGAGAGATCTTCTGGAAAATATTTTAGAAGATAGAAATATCCGTGTAATAACCTTTGTAGTTACAGGTTACTTACCAGCCAGTTATATGGTCAATAGTTACACATTTGTAATTACAGATTTGTTACATGGGTTTTCTGCCCTGTAAAATAAAGTGTCCCATTAAAGGCTGTCAGAAGTAAGCAACTGCCATTACAACTTAAGATAGCCCATGCAAGAATCTACGGTGTTTTAGGTTGCTTTAAATATAAAGCAAAAAGGACAAATTAAAAACCAACTGAGGCAAAGGCTGGCAGACAAGAATGTAGCTGCATCAGTTTGGATGGAAACGGTGAGAAGTACCAGCAATACTCTTCTGAGCAGAAGAAACATCCCTCCAGAGGAGTAATCAAACACAGGTGTTGGCCAGTATTGGAAGCACAAGACGGGCCAGGCATTTTGCCTGATCCAGCAAGGAAATACCTATGTTTCTGTGCACCGTTTTAAAGCAATAATTTAAAAACCCAAAGAAATCTGGAAAGCACAGTCCTAAGAGGGTGTGCCCCTGAAAACGAAGCTTTGCAATAGAGAGCAGACAGCAAGAGAGTCTGGCTGGCATCAGGCACGCCAGCCTGCCAGCCCAGTGTGCACCAGTCTGAGGAGCAGACAGACAGACATCTGTTATCTGCATTACTCTACACTTTGGGGATCAGAGTCTGAGCTTTGCTTAGGCCTACCTGAAAGTCCTGTGGTGAGGAAATGGAGATGCGCTCTGCAAGAGTCAAGTGTGTAACACAATAGCTACTTACAACAGGACAACTCCCTCTTAACCAACAAGCAGGTGGACAGAGCCAGGATCACTTCAGGTAAGTGATCCTACTACTATTCAGCTAGAGCTAACCTCTCAAGGGGCTGCAACAACTCGCTCTCTGTGGATGGGGCACAGAGAAAAGCCTGTCCCATACTGGACCGTACACTCAGCAGCGCATTAACATTAATCCTCTGAGCCGACAGAGACTGAGGTAACGTGGTGATCACGCCATCCAGGAAGAGCAGCTTTGGGGCGAGCGTACAACTCGGACACTTACACCCAGAATCCCCAGGTTGCCCAGTAAGTCATTTATTCCCTTGGTGTTTTGATCCCAACCATGCTTTTTGTTTCCTTCCTAATTAAATGCTAAACTATTCAGGATAAGAAATTGATCCTTCCAGATGTGTGCACATAACACCTACCATAATGAGGCTGAAACCTTTATAGCACCTTCTAGATTCTAGATAAGTAATAAAGGTATCACACTGGTCTTGTAGAGGAACACAATAGTCCTCCAGGTCTCCATGGCATGACATTATGGGAAGAAAGAACAGAAATAAATAGATGGTGTCTGTACATTTTCTTGGGAGAAAAGAATCTCTAAAAACCCCTGTCGTCACATACCCAACAGCTGGATAAGAGAATCCCAACACACATGCCCTGACTCCAAAGCTGAGCCCAAGAGCTGGTGGGGGAACATATGCCCCAGGAGGTAACTTACAAAACGGTTTCCTTTGTTTTTTCTGTAAACAAGATTTCACGTATCTCTCCAGTTCCCGTAAAGTTGTGGGCTTCAGTGTTTCAAAATCTATTTCTATCTCATCAGGATTGGAGTCTCTGAGAGAAGGTTCCCGCGACTGGATGATGTGCACCACCCTGCCCAGCTTCTCCCCAGGTAGGCGGTTGATGTCCAAGCTGAGTTGTCGTTTCTCATCATAGGTCATGGGTAGACCCTCCTCCTCCTCATCTGAATCATAGGATGCAGATGCTTGTTTGCCTCCTTTCTTGGGCTGCCTGGGGGGGTTGGAAAGCATGGAAATATTCATGGGTATATTGAAGACTGAACTCTTTTTCTACCCCCTTTGTAACAAATATCCCAATGCTCATGGCTTTGAGCCTCCAGTCAGATGGCTTGAACACCACCACAACTTCTGAAAGTTCAGAAATCTGAGATCAGCTGTTCTACTCCTATTACATTTTAGGCCTGTGAGGCATGACCACAAGCCCATGTAGCAGCAGGAGGGCAGTAACGAAATGGCTCGTTCTTGCTGGCTGCGCAAAACACAAAACCTTATCTGAGAGTGATCAGGCAGGGATTCTGTGAGTTGGACAGTGGAAATATGATGGTTCCACTGCCAGCTCCAAGTTAAAAAATCCCGGAAGTTGTCTGGGAACAGGGACACTATTCAACCGCAAAGTAACTGCTCTGACAACTGAGCTTCACCAGGAATTCAGCGAGGACAGGAGAACTGGACTGGAAGCTCTTGTCATTCTCCTTAGACAACTTCCAGAAGGCAGGCTCTTACCTGTTAGCTGTGGTTGTGCTGTTTGCTTTCTTAGCTGGGGCTTTCTTCTGTTGGGTTTGTTTCGGTGGTTGAGCCACCTTGGGTTTCTTCTCGTCCTCAACTTTTACTTTGTGCTTTTCTTTTTCCTTCTCTTTATCTTTCTTTTTCTTCTCTTTTTCCTTCTTCTCTTTTTTTTTCTTTGGTTTGTTCACTGGTGCTTGTGACAATGCAGCTAGCTGCTCATGGACGGCCTTTAGCTGGGGAAGAACAGTGAAAAAATTAATCAGACTTCAAGGCAAGATGCCTCCACATATCCCTCCTCTACATACCAATATGTAAATATTGTTGAGGGATATTAGTTGTTTAACATAAATAAGTAGGTTTTAATTAGAATAGATTACTGAGGAATAAAATAAAGTGTGATTCGTGCTGTTTGCTCAGCTTTACTTAGCATGAGTAGCTAGATTTGTTGAAGCCTTTAGGCTGTGACAGATGTATTTTTCTCAGTAATTTTCCTAGTAGTTTTTCTAACAGCTAGTACAGCACTGTGTTTAGTCTGTTAGTATGGGGAAGTATTTTGATATCACACTAATGTCTTGGTAGTGTATTTCCAAGTCTGGGACTCCTCAGTTCTCCATGTTCCACCAGCAATGGCAGGTGCACAAGGAGCGTAAATCAGAAGATAAGAGGGTCCAACCTTTGGAGAAAAGTGCAGAAACTGCAAGTCAACAATATAAGAGCCTGCCTGGACACAGAAGAATCCAATTAGACATTAGAAGACCCCAGGCCAAAAATCACCACTGACTAATGGACAGCACATGAAGGGTGTGTGAGGGGTGCATGTGTGGGTCCCAAGGGTTTAATTGCCCCGGGATTTCTTTGTCCTGGGTCCCTCTCTTTGGAGGCACCCAGACCAGGCTGATCCTGCTGCTGCACCTTTCAATTAAATTGTTTTATAAAATCTGATGCCTGAGACTCTGCTGTGGGAAACCTAGGGGCAAGCCTGAAGGAGGAAGCACGCCCAAGAATAAGTGAGTGTGTGCGTATGTGTGTGACACCATGAATGGTGTGTGAATGCTCAGGCAGCAGCTGCTCCTGAGTCCACAAGTTCATCCCACATCAGTGATCAAGCAGTCCAGTGATTGAACTCAGGAGACTTTGCTTGATTTGAAGTGGGTTTTTTTTTTTTTGGTTTTTTTTTTTTTGTTTTTTTTTTAAATGCAGTGCAAGAACGCAGAAGCTGACTCAAATGAAAACATAATTCTTGTTTTATAGGGGCAAATAAAAATTAAGCTTAATATAGTTCCGTCTACAGTGCTGACAACTTGACCTCTGGAATCCTGGGTTCGTTTCTTGGCTCTTGTTTCTTCTCTACTAGCCCAATTTGAGACACCAGATGAGCTATTATGGTAGCACATGTAAGCACTGTAGCATCTAGCATTGTATATCCGCATAATAAGAAAGGCTGTGGCTTAATCGTTTGCAATCACAACAGTCAAAACATCTCACTTCTACAGATGGGGCACAGAGGGAGTATATATCCCACAGGAAGCTTGTGACAGATTTCCTTATGCCTGAGCTCTCAGACAAAATGAGTGTTATCTGTTCTTTCCAGATCCCAGGGAAGAAGTATTGTCCGCACCTTCGTTCATACTCAAGGATCCCAGAAGGAAGCAGAGAGCACCAGCACCGAGAATGGCTCTCGAAGAAAATTAACATTACAAACATGCACTTACTTCACTGCTGAGTGTTTTTTTTCCCTTTTTCTTGCAGAAGGGGAGATTGCTTTGCTACATCCCAGCCTCAATGAGATTTTTAAGAACAAAATTAAACCCTTCCTCCTACTACGCCCTTTCTACTGTGCAGACACATAGCTTGGCTGTTGCAATACCTGCTCCTGGAGCTCCGCCAGCCGAGTAGCTCGTTCTTCTTCCGAGTCTGAGCTATCCGAGTCAGAAGAGCTCTCCTCACTGCTGTGACTGCTCTCTGTGCTTTTGCTCACCACTGGTGCTGTCGGTGGAGGCGGAGGCGGGGCCTCTGCAGGCTCATCGGGCATCTTTGCAAATCTCATCTCAAAGACATCCTAAAAAAAAGGGGGGAAAATGGTGACAAAAGGAGCTTTAGCCACCAAGACCACATTTTGGCCTTTTAAACACACCAGACACCCCACCATGGGTCAGGGTCTTACTGCACTACACAGGGTGCTGTACAAGTAAATAATAATGTACAGATGGGCATACATATTCTGTAAGCCCAAGAAAATTCTCCCATTAATTTATACAGCAACGACTATAACATTTTAGGAGTGGAACATGGCATTGGGACATGCCTTGTGAAGAGCACAACAGTTCTGCAGCAGAGAACATGGCTCTTTCCAAGGGCTGGAGGAATCACCGACTCTCCCTGGGCTGGTGCCAAGAGCAGATCCATGCTTGGATCTCTGACACCTTGCAGCTGAACTAAACATACTCTGGAAGACACATTTGCCAACACCTTTACCTGGAGCTTCCTGGCCATCGCTACCACTTCGTGGTCTGGAGGATTGTACTTGTAACAATTAGAGAACATTAACCGAATATCTGCTGCAAAACCTTGTGCATCTTGGTATTCCCGACTGTCCATTTTTTTCTGCAAACAAACAAGCCAAAGGGAAAGGGGAGAAAAAGCCATAAGCAAAAGGCATTTGTAGCAATTGCATGGAGGACACGTGCATCTTGGAGACAGCTCAGAACAGCCTTGAAAAATCACATTTGTCTAAGAGAGCAGTAGTTTGATCTGGCTTATTGGTTCCTAAATAACATTCAGAGGTTCTGCTTTTTAAAACAAGCAAAAAACACTGGACAACCAAAGAAGCTGATATTGCTCCATAACAGTTTAAACACTAAGATTCTAAATCTGGGTGGGTCTTTTTTTTCCTCCTTTTTCCATGTAGTACTATGTAAATCTGTCAGGGTCCAAGTTCTATTAGAAAATAGAGTCAATTAGAAAAAGGGTTTTCTGGATCAGAAACTGATGTAAACAAGGATCACGGACAGGAAGGGCAAGAGTCAACAACCAATGAAGTCACCATTACAGGAGTACCTTAAATATATATTTCTACATGCTGCTTGGGTATATTTTCCCTGTAAATCTGAAAGGACAGAAAAGATCATGCCCACTCAACTCTGACTTCCTGCTAGCACAGGGCCTGAATTTTGCTTAGTAATTCCTATAGCAAGATAGGTGTTTACAGTTAAACTGCAACACCTACTCTTGATTTAAAAGTCCAACTGATAGAGAATGGATACAGAGTTCACCCTTGATGAACCTATTTATAATGTTATTTCCTCATGTAGTGAGAGTAAGTATCAGGAGCTAAATATTTGCACCTTGCTCCTTTCTCTTATTTTTCAGCTCTCACTTTTGTCCATTCCTCTTGCTGCTTGGGACTGAATGACTTGAATTTACAGAGCAGTTTTATAGCATTCCTAGAACTTAATTGATTTTTTGCATATATTACCACTACGTATAAAACCTTAGCTTCAATTGCTCCCACCCTAACGCTAGATTTCATTTGCATTTAAAAGACCTGGGTTTAAAGAAATTCTCTGCTTGCCAAGTGCTTGCAGGCCTCCCTTTTGTATGTCTTGTGCACCTGTATCCCCCAGCAAAGGGAAGGGGCTGACTGGCGGACAGGCTGCAAACGTGATGGGGGAAGACACCCCCTGCCCAAGCAGAAAGCAGGGGTGCTTTGGGTCTGGAACCCATTGCTGGAAGCCTTAACAGAGGCAAAATTCCCATTTGTTCAGTGGAAGCTACTGAAATTTCACAGCTACACAGCAGACCTTGTAAGTATCTTGCAATACTGCAATGACTCCTAAAACCGCTTTTGTTCCGAATAGGGCAGAATTTCACCTCCAGGGATGCAGCTCTGGAGGGACCTGCATGCAGGGTGGTGACATTCCTGCAGCCTTACTCCCTGCTGTGCTGCAGCCAGACATGTCAAGCTTTCATCAGGAGACCTCATTCTCTTGGTGAATAAAACGGGAAAGCCTCTGAGCCTCAGAACAAAGACAGAAAGGGAAATAGGTTTGTGCTTCTCCTGTCTGAAGGACAGCTGGCCTTGTTTGAAAAGCATCTCAGGCCAATTCCAAAGCAAAACATACGTTCAAATGCAAGGGCCTGTTTATTTTAAAATATGTCTCACTGAACGAGAGGCCTTTTTGATGCGCTTGTATTTGTTTGGCACACTCAATGGCTGATTACTGCCTATGAAACACATTCCAGTGTCTGAGGCTTCACTTTCATCCAAACCCAACAGTTTTAAACTGTAGATTTTTGTTGTGTTTTCTTGTAAAGCATAACTAACTTAACAAGAGAAAAAAAAAAATACTTTGAATTGGTGGGCTGGAATACCTTCAGTTACAAATTCACTTTGAGACATCAAGCTGCTTAAAAACCATTATTACATTTACAATTGCAAATCAGGAGTCATAGACCAGCAGGACTGGCAGAGGTGCTGGAAGGCCATTCTCTGCCCCATGCAATATGTACCATTGCAATCTCATTTTCCCTCACCAATCAATTCAATTAATACTCTTAAATATTAAAAAAAATTGTTTCCTAATGTCTAATTTGCCTCTTGCTCTCGGGTAAGCCTTGTCCTCCTCACTGAGGATGCAAATAAAACTTTGTTCCTTCCCTCCTTGCAGCAATCTTTTACATGTTTTAAGATCTAACATGTCCCCTTTTCCATTTTCTCCTCTCCATGACTAAATTAGACATGAATCTGTCCTGAAAACACATGCCTTGGGCACGGCATCAGGGCAGGTGCTTACATGGGCCACACCGATCCAGCGACTTCAGCAGAGAAAATGCCATCTCTACCAGCTAATGAGGGCTCAGCCTGACTTCTGGGGGCCTAATTGCACCTTACAGAAACTGCCTCAACAAGAGCAGCTGCTTTGTGAGGCTGTGTACTCTAAAATAGGTGCAACTAAAGAAATCTTTAAAATTTCCCTCAAAGAATGTCTCCTCATTTTCAAAACCCTGAACTCAGCTGCTCTGAAACCACAGCAACTCACTGCAAGAAAATTAACCGGTGAGCATAGTTAGACCCCTGGAGATAGCACTTTATTCCAAAAGTAAACACCTTGTGTAAACCCTCTTGCATAGCAAGGACTGTTGCTTGCTCACCACTGAGCAAACCAAAGGCAGAGCCATCCGCATCGCTGCTGCCGGGACTGGCCAGCCAGAGGGTGGAATGAGAGAAGAGGTGCTCCAGGTTCCCCCAAGCTCCATGGTGGGCACAGCACCCTGCCTCCCCACACCAAAGCTCCCCAGCATCAGAGGGGGACACAAACGCACCCACCCAGCAAGTGGGTCCCATCTGCCTGTAGACAGGGCAGCAGCACAGCGCTACTACTGCTTCATAGCAAGCATTTCACCTGATATGGGGAATCAGAGCTGCTGCCTCATTTTTGAAGCATAATGCATGCCTCTGCCTCCCTCTCTCATCACGCTTTCATCCTTCCCTCTCTCTACTCCAAGCAGTTCTGCTCTTTCCCCCTCTGTGATATCAAAGAATAGAGGTGGAGACGAGCTCACTGATCCTGTCCCTTTGGCTCTTCTCACTCAGTCCCAGCTCTGGCATGGCAATCCAGCACACCCCTCCACTCCTGGCTGCAACAAGTTCAGCTACAGCCTGCACAGTCATGACAGCCAACCTGCCTCCTCCACCAAGCACACAGAGAACGCCATCTCTTAATCCTTCTGAAGCACGCCTCTGCTGGGTGCACAGCCTGAAAAATAGATGCTCTTGAGCATGAAGGATATTCTCTGAAGGAAATCAAACCTCATAACCAGAGAATGAAGGTGATAAGCAACCAGCTATCTGGGAATGTATTACAGCTGCAGCAATGCTTATGTTTTACTTTCTCACACAATTCCTTCAAGATTAGTTCGAAGGCCATTAGTTGCGCTGCTTTACCACAGCCATTGTCACTTGTGCAGAATTAAACCTAAAACCTTTCAGAGCCACAGAGAAAGCCCCTGACATGGGAGAATTACTCCGCCTGCAAAAGGCAGGTTTCTGTTCCATGCAGTTAGCGTATTATAGACTGCATCTCAGAAGTCACACTATGATCTACAGGCCAAGAGCAATGATAATAAAACACTCCATAAAAAACCAATACCAGACAGCACTTCAAACAAGTTTATTAAGAAAAATACTACCACGTGGAAAGACAAATCCAGAGTCTTTTGTATGTAAAGACTCCACTGGGTCTGCCATTAACTTGTCTCCAGTTTTCTGCCCTACACTAGTAAGGTACGGGAGGGGAGTTATCACCCGCACTTGCAGAAGAAGGGCAGAGGTGTACACTTAAAAAAAAACCAACACACACCACAAAAAGAAGCTAGAACTATAAAGAAATTTCAGTGTAAAGAAGTCACCAATCCAGGAAATTACAGCTTTGCACCTAGATTTTGCAGAATACAGCCCAGAATCTCTTGCAGTAAGAAGCCACCTAACCACACAGGGAAATAACAGCTTTTAAAGAGTCAGGATTTCACTGTCTCAATCTCTAATCCTATTGCATTCACCCAGGGCTTGACCTACAAGGCTGCAGGTATCTCTGAAGACCCACAGCATCCCTAGGAAGTCAAAGAAACATGACTGAGCTGAGAATAGGTCTGAAAGGATTACCATCACTAAAGTCAGTACAGTTACTGAACGAGTTCATCTAGGACAAGATCATCTCATGGCTTGCATTCACAAGACTAGCAGAGAAAAGGCTATCAATGGCACTCCATCACTCAAATTGTGACAACAAGAAGAACAGTTGCACTGAGCAAGAGATGCTTCTTATCTCAGGAATTTCTGCAAACCAGACACACTTTGAAATTCCTTTAAAGCTACTGGTCAGTTTATAGACCCTTATAACAGATTTTGACGTGTAACCTACAATAAGCATGGGCAAATGTAACTGTATGAACAGTAAACAGAACATCATGTGTGACGGGTTCCTGATGCCACCCAAGTACTGCACCTCTGATCTGACTTACAGAAGAACACCGAAAACCCCATCTGCAGCCTGTTCCTGCTCCCAGCCCACTCACTGGCATCAGAGGAGCAAGGTCAGACCCGCTCGGCTGAGAATGTGGTGACCCCTGGAAGAAAGCAGATCAGAGTGTGTAAGGGACCCTGCTTTGAGCAGGAGGCAGGCCTCCTGACCAGGCTGAATTATCCAAGCCACCTGGATGGATCTCCAAGTTGATGGAGAAGAGCAACTCCAATGCAAAGTGAAGTGAGCAGACCTTGACAGCAAGTCAAAAACAATGTACAAGGATTAAATAGGTCTTCGGCACTGGGCATCCAAAATCAGCAGGGTGCCAAATGCACTGCAGTACCAAAATTGAGGGGAGCTTCTTCCTTTCCCATCCACGATCAAGAACAAGAGAAAGTGGAAACTTCTGCAAGAAAATGCTGGGACCTCCTGCTATCGGGAGCGGAACATTAAAGTCAGGTAGCCAGCCTTGCAGATTACCATGTTGGACCTAGTAATTTCTCCTGCTTTTACCAGTGTGTTTCAGGTTCCTTCTTGCCTGCAGCTCAACTCACCCTTCATCTTGCCCTCTTTCTCCTGCTAGAAAACTGCTGCAGGCCTTTAACAGGTTGGCTTAACTGCAAGTCAAAAATACTGCATGTTGCACTGGTTTTTGTAAAAAAAGCAAGGGTATTGCAAACTCAAGAGGAGAATGATCTCCAAGCCTAGCTCCATCAGAGCTTGCTTACAATGCTTTTGCCAGCTCAGAGATGGTCTTTTCTGTACAAAATCAATCAATAATAATAATAATAACAATAATAATTAGTACTTAGATAACGCCTTCCAGATATCTGTCCTCACAACAGCCCTGTGAGGTAGGTTAAGTAGTTATCTCCATTTTATGACTGGGAAAACTATGGCACAGAGCTGTGAAGAAACTGGCCCAGGACCATAGCATCAGAACAGCAATTAGAACTCAGACACTGGTAACTCCTGGTCTAATCCTCAATGCACAGACCATGACAATTATTTTCTAACCACTATATAATGCAACTAAAATACTCATAAAACATTGCAGCTGTAGTAAGAACCCCTGCAGCAGAATGGCATGGTACATCAGAGCACAGGACGCTGATTCCAGGTACTAAGTACAGTTTGCCAGGGAACTTGAAAGGAATCACAAACACAGCTGTCCTTTTGTCACCTGGGCATTTAGACAATCCCAGGCGTTGGCTGGGCTGGCAGCGAAACACTTCTGGCATGCTAGTGAAAGCCAGCAGAAGTACCTTAACTTCCTGCACGTGGAAGAAAGTCTCACCTCCACCAACACTGATTCCAATGGCTGGCTCAAAAGCAGAAGATGGGAACTAGAAAAACATGGGTTTGGTCCATAGGTATTTAGGAAGGATTCAGAAAACCTCTCAGTCTAGTATGAAAAACACCTTGAATACTGGACCATACTAAGCTCAGCTCTTGAAGAGCCAAGCATGAACTACACAAGCACCACGTTATTTCCTCCCCTTCCCGAGTACCAGGCGATCATCACGTTCCGGTTGGAATTGCCCAGCGTAAGCCTATCTGGACCACACATCATGCCAACAAGTAGGCAGGCAGCAGTTTCTGGAAATGGGATACTATCAATCGAATCCTATGAAACACAGCACCTCTTCTTCTCACAGTGCAACACAATCCCAAGGACACACATTTAAATAGCTGGACTATCCACAAAGAGGAGAGGATGCCATCGTACAGTCTGCTTTGCAGGGCAGAAGAAAGATGTCCCAGGTTACGGGGTGAAAAAAAGGAGAGGGGAAGGAAATAAAATATAAAAATATCCAGATGATATCCAAACAGGTTCAGTTTTCCACCCTTGTCCCTTCCCCCTCCCCCAGAAGGAGCCAGTCCTCTGTAACCAGAGGGCTGTTTCACCCTGCAAAAGAGGTGGTAAATGTGGACGTACTTTAACAGTACTGAGATCCATGGGGTGTTTGATAATATCATGATAGTCATGTAATTCCAAGGCCTCTGCATCAACAGGCTTGTAAAAGGGCCATGCATAGGCTGCATGCTTCTTCGAGAGCATCTCCTTAAGAATGCTGTCACAGTACTTGAGGTGCTCAGAGAGTTTGCCCTTCTTCCCTGCGTGCTGGGGGACCTCTCCATCTTCAAGGTCTTTCTTTGGTGGTTTGATGGGCCGGCCGCCGCTCTCCCGTCGAGCGATGATTTTGGCCTGCTTGGGATCCGAGAGGGGCGTGGGTGACTCACTTCGGCTGGCAGTGATCGCGGAGGTGGTGGGGGTTGTCGTGTCTGCTTTCCGCTTCACTCCCTTTTTCTGAAACAGCAGATGGACAGACTTCATGAGTACGCACCCAGCTCTCGCGCTACGCTAGCAGAAACCTAGCACAGTTCACCCTTATTTTTTGAGATCTGCCTGTCCTCTGACAGAAAACACGATTACTTCACCGGGATAGGTGGGACTCGTGACTAGAGGCTTCAACACACAATTCAGTGACCACGACACGATGTATTACTACATGTCATCTGAGCCACAGTAACCAGCCATTTGCACATCTCCAACCCAACCCCAAACATGATGCACAATGTGTTAACTCTATGTATTTCACCGAGATTTAAACTAAGGACTCTTACCTCATGTTTGCCAAGGGAAAGGAGTGCGCCCAGTCGATTACTGCAGCTCAGCTGATGCATCGTGACTTAGTAAGTGTCAGTAACTTAACCACATGTCTGAGTCCCCAGTAGCAGGATCAGGCTATAAGTTCTGAACCAAAGCATATTAATCACCAAAGACCCATGAGCCCTCACTCCCTTGTATTTAGTGGGTGCACTAAGGTAGATTGCTTATTATGGACAAGAGCAAGAATTTAAGGTTTTATCTTAATTAGGCAAAATCGTATCTCACAAATTTAAGCTATGACTGTCCAGTCAGCTCTCTTGTGCTTCTACGAAGCATTTATTTCTCTGGAGAGAGAGAAAGGGAAAAAAGTTCCTTAGGGAAATCTAAGTGAAATCTTAAGTAAATCCCAAGCAGGATTAATTTTGCAGCGTGTATTTGGCAAACTCAATTCTGGGTTCAACCTTGAGTTTTAAAATTAAATTGATTCTCAGAAGCAAGTTATTTGGACAGAAACTGAAGTATGAGACAGACTTTTGAGGAGGACAGCTTAGCTGCAACAAGATCCAACTTACAATTTCACTAGTAATTCCCACTCTGTAGGGTTAAATAAGCAAAATAATTCTGTGGCCCATGCAACCTCACATCAGAGAACACCAATACTGCTGCAGTTAATTTCCCAGTTTAGAAAAAAGCCAGCTTTCTCTGAGCTACGCTTTCATTATTTTTAAAGCAATACACAGCTTGCCAGGAAAATTCCAATTATTTTGAGCAACGCTTTCATTTACCCATAAATTAACATAGTAACTAGCAAAACACCAATGGCAACTCCCAGAAGATTAGTCAGCAAAAAAAGACAGAACTAATGCACCCAAAACCTGCAGGCAACATCAGCCTCCTCCAACTGGAGTGACAGGCTTGTCTTGAACTAGTTTATGGCAGAGAACATTCCTAGTGCTGAAGTCTGCAAACCTTAAAGGAATAGTCCTAGAGAAATCAGGGTTCAGTTACAGAGGGAAGAGACCCTTTGGGCTATATGGTGCAAAACAGGGGGAAACCTCCAACAGCCTTCTGGTTCATGGAGCATCAGCACTGGCTAAGGTCAGAGGAGAGCTTGTCACTGAATTAGAGCAATTACAGTTGACATCACCTCAGCTAGGGTGCGGTAAAACTGGCAAAAAACTTTTCTCAACCCTCTCAAACTTGACAGCAAGCACTTATGTGAGCACACCCCAAAGGGACAACGATGGCCAGAGAGGCAAGGAGTCAAATGTGAAGAGAGGGAATGTATGTAACCAGCAGTGAGGGGATGAAAATAAAGCACTGCTTAGCAATACTGCCTTCTGAAGAGGAAGGGGTCGAGTTCTCCATTTACCTTGACTACTGGTGGCGTGGGAGGCACCACGGGCATTATCGGAGCAGCAGGCGGAGGGGGAGCAGCGGCGGGAGGGGCAGTGACAGGCGGGACATTAGCAGTGATGGTTGGCACAGGGGTGGCAGCAATGACGGGCGTCTGAGACACGGCTGGAGGGACGTTCTGGAACGGGGCCGGCGGGGAGACGGAAGACACGGCCACTGCTTGCTGCGCTCCTTTCAAACGACAAAGTGAAAATGCACTGCAATGTACTGATGGTTACACGTGCTGACAAGACATTGGGAACAAAGTGACACTGGTGCAGCTGGACTGTGCCATCATGGGCTTGGCAAAAGGCTCTCAGTCCAGGGCCACAAGAAGAGCACAAAGGACACAGTGTGATTTGCTCGGTGCTGTTACCCAGGGGTTAACAAACAATGAGGAATTACCGATCTAAGTTCTCACACCATGAGCTTTAGGCCAGCCACATGCAAGCAAAATACTTCAAGCTTTGCACATGGAAGTGTGTTGCTCTGGAACAGTCTTCACCCTTCTCATGTTCTCAGAGCTAGCCTGTGCTCAGCAAAAGAGCAGGAGCTCAAGGAGAGGGAACGGAGGGACAGCTGCTGTCCTGCACAGACCTCAATCTATGAGTGCTTTTACTATGCCTAACAAATGGTAACAACCACTCCCCTGTTGCCAGCTAAACACCCAAGGGTCCAAAGCTCTTCAGATCTGCCACAAGGTCTACAACAGAAGAAACCAAGCAGGGAGTAGAACCTAAGTTTCCTGATAGCCAGGAAAATGTCTCTTATGCTAGACCTGCACTGTTAAAGAACTGCCTACTAGTGTGAAGTTAAGGGGGACAAATCCTCAGCAACAGGCTTGAAAGATTTAATGTCCCTGGATCGGGGTAATACCTGCACTCTGCGTGCCCACCGACGGCTTGCGACCTTTGCCTTTAGGAACTGGGGGTAATAATTCGACTTCCTCCTGAGGCATCTGAGCAACCTTTTGCAGAAATATCTTCTCCAGGGCTTGGGCCATGAGGACGATGTCATCTGTGGGCTGCAGAAAGAAGAATACAAGTCCATGCTCTATCATCCACATATTAGAAGCAGCGAGGTTCAAGGACAGGCTTTGAAATCCCCAGTGATACTGCCCTTCAAATAAATGATGGTATCCAAGCTCCAACAATAAACAGACTAGGTCTTCTACCTCCTTGCATGCCACAGTCCTGCTCTTCTATTCTGGTCTAGCACGCAACAATTACAGCCTCTAAGTATGCTGCATCTAGAGAGTTATTAAGATTTCCAGTAGCAGCCTGATAACCAGTATCCTGTGCATCAGTCTATAAGCAGTAAACTGGAACAGATGAGCTGTCCTCCCCTGCTTGCCAGCAGGTTCAAGAGAAGAGTATAAACACATACTCTGTGGCTCAAACTAATTAATTTGTTTATTTCAGCTTGTTCTCCAGTATGGGTCAATGATGACAAACCACTGTATAAAACATAATACAAAGAATAGAGGCTTTTAACAACCTAACAAACCAGCAAACAAGCCAAACCTAAAACAATAAGCAATCTAAAGGTGTGCAAGTATGGACAAGACACAGGCAGAGAACTAAGTTACACTTCCTGAACTGCTCTCTACTGCTAAGAGATATTATTCACTGCTAGACAGCCAGCGTAACACGTAGCACTAACAGCCCAGAGAACACCTGCAAAGCACTGCATAAACTCTTGCTCACTTTAAAGAATTCCTAAGTGGAAATAAGAAGAGTAAAAACTTGCTACGTAACCCCAAAACCAGAAACCTACCTATAATGAAAAGGCACATTTGCCATTTTAATTAGTCTGGGGGAAGAAAGACACAGGACAAAGACACCTTTGTGCATTCCAAGTAATGTGGTTGCAATTAGTGGCATTTCAAATCCTTGCAAGGAGGGCCCGGAGCACAGCAAAGCTGGCCCTGTTCAAACCCTGCACTGTACAGTTGTAGGTGGGCCGTTTCTAGGCAGGGCCCCAGCTAAAGGCTTGTCTGGGCTCTTTACCTTGTTATAAATGTAACAATTTGTAAACATGGTGTTGAAATCCTGCATACATTCACTGGCACTCCAGTAATAATTATGTTCCAGGCGCTTCTTGATGGTCCCCATGTCCATGGGATTTTTTATTATTTTGTGATAATCCTGTTGGAGAAACAGGAAAGCCATTACATCTCCTGATGTGCGGAAAGAGTGTCGTTCACATCTCCCTCTAGTCCCAGCTTTCTCCTCATTCCCCCTCCCAAAAAAACACATCCCCAGATTTTTGTGCAAGTATCATCTTTGCTTTTATTTTCTAATTTTTAGTCTATCATTATCGTGAACTTGACTACAAAGCACCAGAACTCCTTTCACAACCACCAACCTTCTCCAATGCCCCCCCAGCACATGCTCCAACACACACACAAATGGCTACTTGGATATTACCAGCTTTTTATAAGGATGGCTGGACTGGGAAGGCAGCAAGTGGAGGAAAACGTGCTTCCTGAGCAGCTCTCCCTAGAAGCTGTCCGCAGCCTTGATACCCCTTACGAGGCTGTTGGTGCCAGTTTGGATTGTGCAGTGGAGTGGAAGGGTGCTATGCTAGCAGCTAGACTTAACGCGCTTCGTGCTCCCATGGGACCAGTGGCTGGGGCAGCAGGGTCTGCACGAGCTTTGGCAGGGTGTTCAGTTTAACGGTGGTCTGGCTGCAACTTGGGAAACAGCATTTCTGCCTCGGGCACTTAGAGAAGTTTATCAGTGCCAGCACTGGCTAAGACAGTGCTAAAAGTTTCAATTCCTCTTTTAAGGGCATCAGCCCTTAAAAGGTTTCCATATGTCAACCCAGTTTCCCTCTAGGCTGGTCTCAAGCCTCTACAGAGGCTGTGATTAGGCTGAATATTCTCTAAGCATGCAGAGTTACAGACTGTAATTTTCATGTTCTGGAGAAGAGCAGCAAGCCCTCTTGCTGCACGTGCACAGGAACCGGTGTACAACCACTGGGCACTCCGAGCCCAACCCTCAAGCACAACCTGAAACGCCAATATTTCCAGGCAAGGCACGCTGGAGCAGAAAAGGCAATGCATCTGGCTAACGGGCTCGTGCGGATTTAGGCCACACGTGGAGAAACAACTATTCTCTCAACTGACAACTCCTTTAAATTTTCTGGTAACCTGCCCTAAAACCACCTCAAAATTCCTCACTGAGAAATTAAATACACAAAAAGATGACACAAAGGAGCACAGACCTATAGAAATATTATACAGGTGGTTAAGTGTTTTACTCTTTTGGCTAGCACTTTAAATAGTACCCATCAACAACGTCAGAGTTCAAAAGACTCCTAATCCAGATCACAAAACTGCATTATAACCTGCAGTAACTGGAGCTCTCCTGACCTTACATCCCAGAACCATTCTCCCTTGAATTCTACATGCAACCCTCTAGCTCAAAGCGGCCAAAGGTAATTTGCAATGGGCTGCCTGGCTGAGCAGACAGCAGAGTGGTGTCCATATATAAGTGAAGAAGGTGGGTAGGGGTATGCCTCCACCGCTGAGCTTCTACACCTACAGGACCCCTTTGAAGAAGTGAAGAGTGTGTGGCTCTGTTCCCTAGAAGAAATCTGCTTAGTTAACTCTGGTTATTTATGAATAACTGGACTAAATCTTGCACTATCTGGTCTGACAGAGTATATACCATCAGGCACAGGAGGCAGATGGGTAAATGCAACTCTGCTGTTATTTCTGATTCCAGTACAGCATTTCAAAATATCTTGGTAATAGCCTTGGTAAATAGCTTCTCCTGCCTTCCTCAACACTGAAGTCAGTAGCAAATCCAGGAAAGCCTACCACAAACACGAGTTCCATCGAGACCAGTACCAAACGCTCAGAAGAGCGTGGGCTTCAAGAGTCTCTCAAATTGGACAGAGACGCGACAAGGGGCGAACACACATAAAAGTAACCAGAGGTAAACCACAAACAAAGCACTACGCCTCAGCTGCTTGAAGACAGCTTGCTTGTGTGCTCTTCTCTTCCCTCACTGAGAAGTACTCTTCTCCTTCAGAGATCTGCACCTCTCCAGCTCTGAAAGATATAATCTTCTAATTCAACAAGTTTAAGAGCATTCAAGGAAATCCCCAAAAGCACCCTAATCGTTCTGATCCAGCAATCA
Source organism: Psophia crepitans (assembly GCA_013399095.1). Classification (NCBI taxonomy): domain Eukaryota; kingdom Metazoa; phylum Chordata; class Aves; order Gruiformes; family Psophiidae; genus Psophia; species Psophia crepitans. The sequence continues at coordinate 1,531,092 of VWZZ01004507.1, forward strand.
GAAAACTGATCTCACTAACACAAAGCTTTCCAAGAACAGAATACTGAGCAGAAGATGATAGATACGTACTGGCAAATTCAATTTAATTGCATCAACAGGTTGGTAGAAAGGCCAAGCAAACTGATGCTTCCACAAGGTCTTTACCACAACATTTTGCATATATTGCAATTGGTTGGTCTTCCGGCCAGGCTTATTAGGATTAGTGACCTCCGGAGGTGGTGGATTCACAGGTCCCTGAGGAGCCTGGATTGCTGATGTGACTGTCGACATTTTCCTGCTCTTGCTCTCACTCTCTGTCACAGCAGCAACAACTGGGAGATTTTCTTTCTTCCTTTATGCTCCCTGAATGGGACTGACATCCCATTTCCAGGGTCCAACCATACAACCTAGATCAAATGAGAGGAAGAAGATAATGTGTAAGTACAGATACTTACTTGAAGTAGGCATGTTCAATCAACAGCAGAAGTGTCTTAACTCAGGCTCTTTACCCCATTTGCTTCGTTCCCTGTAACACACTTTACCTTGAAGATGGGCATAGTTCAAGACCCAAGAGACAGTGGAACAGCAATTACCAAATTCAAAGCCTGCAGAGAGCCAGTAAGCTACACAGGACTAGTTTTTGCTGTGTCTGGCTCAGAGAGCACCTTTGTGCAAAGAAACCGTGGGGTAGCATAAGAATACCGTTAGGGAACACAGTTGGGATGTAATGCTGAGATTCCCACGAACGTGCTGATCCAAGCTAGTAAATCCATAGCTTGCAGCTCCATGTAAACTTAACTGCATTGTCTCTAGACCCATGCTGGCTGGCACTGAGTCAACTTACAAGTCTCTACACTGGCCCAATGGTCAGTCTAAAAACCCATAATCAAGAGCTGACTACAGCTGTCAGAGGACCTTGATCCAGAGAAATGAAAGAGGGGGTAGACAGAGGTGCTGTGAATAGTTGTGAATGAAAGGTGTCACCAGAAACATCCTAACGTGAAGTGATCTGCACTTTGAATCTCATAAATGTCTTGCTATGTCCCTTACTACACGTGCCTGACTGGGCCCTCAGTTTCGTATGGAGGTCTCAAGATACAGGCTCAATATAAATAATAGCTTATACTACATCCCATGACCTAGCTCAGAGAGTGCTGTCATGCTTTCTCTTAAAGGCACTAAGATATACAGAAGAATATACAAATTGCATTAACTCTATCCTATTTTTTCTCCAGGGGAAAAAAAAAATGGTATAGTATCACTGCATCTTGTATACCATATGGTAAACAGCTTTGCTATGTCATCTTGCATAAACATTTGATCTTTCATTCTCATCAGGACTGCAGCTACCCTTCTCATGGCAAACAGACCACAATCACTTTCTAAAGGCAAATTATTTCAAATACATTCAGAAAGCCACACAAATCCTCTCACTGACAGATGCTTCTTGGTTGCACAGAGAAACATGAGCAGAGACAGAAGCTGCAGTAAAACAGGGAGAAGGAGAGAGCAGTAAGACATCCTAGAAAAAAACCCAACCAAACCTCTTCCTTCTTACATCCCTCAATCTCTACTGACTTTCTGGACTAAAACATCAATTTACCCTTTGAGCTGCTGATTAAATGATGGCAAAAAGTAAACACATACCTAATTTAGGGGAATTTCACAAAAGTAGATGTGTACAAACATAAACAGATCTGGAACAGAGAGGGATGTTTAAACATCAGTCTTCCCAGGCTTGCCCAGATAGCAGAGGCATTTGCATTCTGGGGGCCAGCTGCTGCCCCAGCAGCTCTGTAACAGGGAGAACACCCTGGCACCCCAGTGATGTTGTGGCACTGGAAACCACACCGTAAAGCAGTCAGTGCCCTGGTGACACAGCCATCAGGGACACCCGAGTGCTCCGGGTGTCATGGCTGATGGGCGCACCTTGCTGCGGACCTGCTTGGTTTGGCTCACAGGTGTCCCTGGCTCCAGAAACCAGATCCAGTTTTGGGTTTGGTGGTTGTATTTTTTTTTAAGAGTTAATTGTATAATTAATTTTTACAGTGCTTCTACAGAAAATGAAATTGTTAAAAACCTAAACTGAACCTGCATGTGAGTATGCATGCAGGGAACAGACAAGCCTAGTTACAACTCTGCCACCATCCATTCACAAGACATTATATTCCAAGGAAAAAGCAGAGATGACAGTAGGACTTTCCTAGATCCAGCATCAGGCCTCTGGTCACTATTCTTTGATAACTCAAGAGCCCAGCTTAGCAGCTGAAAACAGACTAGTCTCTGTTCCCCTGCCCTCTCGTCTGATCATGCAGGTCATGCTGCTGTTGGCAGGCAGGGTGACCACCAAGCAGCCAACAGGGATGCTGGCATCCTCTGGGCAAGGAATTTCACAACTGAGAGGTTACTTGGGATTTCAGGTTCCAAATAGACTGGGGAAGCATTTTCTCCTGATGTCTCACCAACTTTGAGCAGCAGCAGAAATACTGCAAAATGCAATCTTCAGATCAAGGGTGGGGGGGACGGACACACAGGACAGACAAAGAATTAAAAAGAAAAAAGATAACTGGGAAGTTTCACTCAGCCTCCTTCTGGGTAGCTCTCTGCATGGATTTCAGACCCTAGTGTCTTTGAGCAACATCCACCACCTGAGTGTGTGCAACACTGACTTGCAAGCCCCTGCTGATCACCACTGAAGCATTTCGTTTGCTGTCTTCTTGATTAACAAACTGGATTCAACACAAGAACTGACAGGAAATAAAACGCCCACAGAGAGCAGTTCCTACTGCTATAGAGCATTTCAGTCACAAGTCTGAAACTACGCAGTGCAACTCAAGTCTTCCCTGTAAATAACTTAAACACAACTATTCTCTTTTTACTTGTATCTCCTGATGTTCTCTTGCCTCTGAAACTTCATTTGATAGGGATTTTTTTTTTAATTAATTTTTATTAAATCCTAAAACTGTAATTCAAATCCCACAGATCTAGTCATGCCTCTCCTAAACTCCCTCTCTGATCTTAGCCACGGCATTCAGTATCTCCACACCACAGGTCCTCATCTGTGCCACGGAGATAGTAATAGTTCCTTTCTGTCTCCATCTGCTCCACCCAGCCAGCCTGCAAACTCTCTGGGACACGCACTACCTCTTCGTGTGCACATTTTGATCATCAAGCTTAAACAAGGCTTGTACAGTTCACATGAGAAGCATGCTGCAGTCAGTGACATAACTCAGAAAGGATTTTAATTAAGAACATTACCAAAAGTAGGAGGGGCAGATTCATGACAGCCAACTCAGCTAGTCCTCTAGGAAAAGATCCTCTTTAACTCACAGGCTCCAATTCTTTGGTTATTACAACCAAAAGTGGCTACAAATCCCAAATCTCTTAGCAGCACTGTCATTTAGATGCTGGATCCTGCAGCTGAAAGACAGGAATAGCTACGTGGGCTATCTCAGCAGCACTGGAAGTATCTGTTCCTGGCATAAATACAGCTTTAATATGCCAGTGCCTCAGTGCACCATTTTAACTCTTGGCCCATCAGCTTCCTCATCATTTGCTGAAGAAGCTGTTTTGATATCAGATTATTCCTTAATTTTTAAAAGGAAAAATTTGTTTCTACATTCATTCCTTCCAAAGTTTCAAAATAATATTCTTTTTCAGAATGTAAAAAGCAAAATTATGAGGAGTCTGGAAGCTGAGGGTGCAAATGGTTTGAAAATGTCCAAAAGTGTAAGACATTGAATTCAGAGGCCACGGCTCTTGGAAGGGAACCTCCTACTTGTCAGACCTCATTTATCAAACGAGGAAAGTGAGAGGTATGACCATCTGACATGCCAACTTACCATACAAGTCATCCAACACAACAGTTGAGTAGACTCACGCACAAAAACCAAGCAAGCTTATACAAATTGACCCGTAACTACAAGTAGAATCAAAATACACAGCTCTAGTCTAAGCAATTCAGCATTTACTGAAACTGCAGTAGTATCAATAGTTATTTAAACTATTAGGGAGCCTAGTGGTGGACCAGCACATCACTGAACAAGGTACCATACAAGCCTGGAACAAAGACTGGCAAAACCAGCCTTGGCACAGACATCATGTGCATCTTCCAGTGAAGGTCTAAGGTTGGATTTATCACAGAATCACAAGGGTTGGAAGGGACCTCAAAAGATCATCTAGTCCAACCCCCCCCCCGGAGTAACAATTTCTTAAAATTTTTAAATTACTACTTATCCTCTTCCTCAGACTGCAATGTCCAAGCAACAGAAGCTGCTCTTGATTTTGCTGGTTGCACATGTACACCTTTGTTACTACAAATTTAAAGTACACCCTTTTGCTATCGTACATGAAGAGTGTACACTGCTTCCCACATTGTGTATTTCTCCTTTGTCTTACTCATCCCAGTCTGAGACAATAACTCAAACCAAAACCCAAACTCTCAGTAAGTCTTGCTTCTCTAGAGTTTGTCTGTCTTTTTGTGCTAAGTTGCAACCTCAGTGTGGCATCCAGCAAAGCTGCAGGGTTTGGCTCATCCCTCAGCCATACCAGTCATCAAAAAAACCCCAGCTAGGTTGGAAGGATTTTTTTTTTTCTTTTAAACTTTTCTTTCATTGAGTTGCTTGCATGGGTCAGTCAGTGGAGAGACAGTTGGCAAGGAGAAAACATGTTAATAATTCCCTGCACTAGTAGGATAACATTTTACTCAGCTGATGGAGACCACAGACTGTCTGCAGTGGTGGAGACTATTTTAAACAAGGCTATAAAGCCCCATGAAATGTGTACTTGTGCCAGTAAGCCTGCTGCTTCAGCTAACGGTTCTGCCACTTCCTTTGGCAGTGCCGAACATTTAACGGATGGCTCGCTCCCTTGCTGCTGTTCAGGCGGTACAGGACGGTATTTGTTTTGATTGCAAAATTAGAAGGTAGCAAGCTCTATGTTAGTACGTGAGCCCAGCAACTCTTTTTCCCTTGGTATAGTATTTCTGCGTGGTTACTTGGACACCAATCAAAAACTGGCACAATTCCAGCCCAGCCAGAAACAGCAATATAAATCTTCCCATCAGGGAAAATTATCAAGTTTAAGAGATGTTCCTTGACCTCATCTTTATCTCCACATTATTGTTTACATTCCAGTAGCACATGGACACTGTGCAGACCAAGGTCCCTCAGTACTTAGCACTCTGCAGACAGACAGTAAGACCCTGTTACTACTTGGAGGAGCTGGTGCTCATGACTCAGGCTTCACGCCGTGGTGCAGTGACCTGCCCAGGGCCACCCAACAAGCCTGCAGCAGAGCCCTGAACCCTGGCCAGTGCCTGGCCCTGGTTTTGTTGGCCAGCCTGTCAGAGAAACAGCACCTCTGCAGTAGCGCTGCTCACAGACATGACAGGCAGCGACTGAGCCTTTCTGAAGATAGGACGGAGCCAGCAGCCAGAACCACACTGAGACAGCAGGGCAGCTGGAGCAGGCATCCTCATGCTGCTCCTCCAAGCATTGCTTCCCCACAGCCACCAAAGCAGATGCTCAGTTCCACCCCCCCCAACAGCAGCAATAGCTAGAAGCTTGTGCTATCATATGCTGCTCCTCATCTCAGAGAAGCAGCAGGCCCACGATCATCTTGCCCAGACTTTCTTGCAACCGCAGGAGAGTTTTAGCACACTACTACTACCCCTCAACACAACCTTTAAGTCAGATAAGATTATGAATTCAGGGTAGTTGTACGCATTCCATTTTACAGTGGGCTACACTACCCCTCTCCTCCAGGCTCCTCAGAAGAAAACAAAGCTGGTGGATGTTGTTCTTTTCCTCCTACTCTGCACTCCTTTCCCTTCACAGCCCCTACAGGAATTGAACTTCAGGTAGCCTTTACTACCTACTAACTCCGTGTCAGAGGGATGTTCTCTTCAAACTCAAGGGTCTGTGATTTGAAAGCAAGAGTTGAGGACAGACGAGTTGCTTTTATCAGCCAACACTGCCCTGGCAGACACACACATGCTATACACAGTATGCCACCCCCCCAAGACCTGGGGATGGAGCATTTGCACTTGGCTTCGCTGCAGGAGATAGGTATTTGGCTTGTGAGTGCCCCTATGGCACACTGCAGCTTTGCACTCTGAAAATCCATTCAGCTGTCCTCGTTGTCTCCCAAATCATTAATTCCACACATCAGAGATTTGCTTTTCATGCATATTATTTTGATCACAGGCCCAATAACATCTTGTGACTGGGAGATGCAACCGTGTCCTTAACTTACCTCTGCAGGAGGGAAAGAAAAAGATCACAGAAGATTAAGTCAGTTCCTTGGCTTTTGACTTGGTTAGTTTAATGCTCATCAGATTATGCAGATGGATTTCCCACCCTTGGTCTCTCCTTGGCTATTATAAGAGCAGGTGTTTCCTCAGTAAGGAGCCTGTGGGTTCCTAACCAGTAGATAAGAATCAGCCTGAAGTAACTCGTAATTTCAAGGGCCTTCAGTCCTCACACCAACTCAGTGGTCCCTGCAAATCAGACCGCTTTAAAATGTCTCACATCTTGCTTTCAAACTCAGGTGTACCCCAAAGTCACTTTATCTCGACTATAAGAGCACTGGGGACTTTTCTAAGTGCTATTCTAGGCACCTCAAATAAAATTATGGTCTTTCTGATAATTACATCGTAGAGTATTTCTCTCCACGGAGTTGCTAATGCCACAGGAAGCACCTTCTGAGCAAGATTTCAGATGCATGTCGCATATCTCCTGCAACACACAAATCATATGGGGCTCAACTGCTTTCTAGAGGTTGCAGCTTCACGTGCAGGGAGTGATGTTTCACACTAACAAGTTCATTTTCATAGCTTCGAATTTGCTTTTGAAAACAGTTTAAATAACCAGCCTCAGTAATCAATTAGGTATGGTTGATCTTGTTTTGGATCAGGGAAAAGGACACAATGACCTCTGGACATTTCTTCCAGCCCGACTTTTTGTAGTCCGTTGAAAACACGGAGACAAATTCTAACTCAGACATATGTTGGTTTTGTGCATACTCCTGAGTTACACACAGTTTTGTAACAAGGCTACAGGAGGAAGGAAAAGTGAGTGGGTAAAGAGCTTACTCTGTGTTGGATTCCTAACTGCAGGAGTTCAGCCAGCTTTAAGACCTGACTCTGTGGTAAGGATTGGACCGAGATTTCTGAAATAAAGTGAACTGCACTTGCAAAAAAACTTCCCGGAAGTACTTCAGCAAATTAACTGGGTGCCCTACAATGAAAATTTTAACAAGTGCTTAGTTGCAGCTGTGGAAATAAGCATTTATGAAGAGGTTTCACAATGGGTAAAGCTGCTGGTGGCTTGCACATCAACACTCTGGGAAGACAGAGTCAAATCAACAGGATGGGAACAGGTAGGTGCTTCACAAGAAAATGTTAGTGGTTGTGCCTCTCACAAGATATACCAATTATACCTTTGTGGCAATGGGGGGTGGGGGGGAAGTGTTGGGCTGTTTCAGCCTTCATTTTCATAACGGAGATTTGGCACAGAAAGGAAAGTGTTTGGGATAATCACATGCCTGGGCAGAGTCTGCTTGTGCCATCCCTTCCTAGAGGGGAAAGGTGGAGATACAATGAAATAACCTTGCATGACCCACATCACCTCATCATCAGGGGAAGAGCTACAGAGAAGCCAGACAGCAGTCGGTCACAGTTTACGGCAAAAGAAGAGAAGGTGAACCTGCTTCTGAGGTTCCTATCTAGTGCACTGTGATACGCTGAATGCTTACTTGGCAATTGCTAGCACTTGTAGGGGTTCCTGCAGTCCCTCAAAAGCCCATGTGCAGCAGAAGCCCTGCAGCCTTGGACATTAGGCAGAAAGGAAGTGCTGGGAAGGTGCTGGCACATGGCCACATACCATACAAGCTCCCAACATGTCAGGAGCAGGATAGGGAGGCGACGGACCTAGGGGAGGCAGGAACATGGCTGAAGGCACATTGGAAGTATGGTATAAACACAGACAGCATCTCAGTCCTCCTCTGTGATTCAGTAACCACTTCAAGCCCCATCCTGTAAAGTACTAAGCAACTTTCCCCTCTCCATAAGTTGCACAGTTTCTGTGGCTCAGCACCTCTCCACAGAGGGTTTTGCAGACTTATCACCTAACAAGATACAACTAATTGGTCAGTCAAGATAAATCTCTTTCTAATGAGGGTTTAGGCAAAGACAGAAACAAACACAAGCTCTCCACGCTTTTTGTCCCCTCTACCCAGGTCAACCTCTTTAGCTGTCTGTTAGGGAGAGATGAAAGGACAAAGGAGGTCAAGTGCTAGATAGCTGGGGATGGAGAGTCTATTCAGACTGATCAGACTTGTGCATGCTCCCATTGTTGCAGTTACAGTATCTGTGATAGGTGATCTAGTCAATGCTACCCTGCCCTGAAGATACATCCTCTCACTGCAGGATTGCTGCAGAACACGATCCTAGCTAGAGAAGTCTCATTGCACAAGCATAAGGTGTGCAAAAGCACGGATGTTGTTCACTTTCATCACGTTTCCGAAAACGCCACAAAAAAACTGTGGCCTAGTCAAGAAGATGAATCTCCATGTCTACAGGAAAGCTGGCCAAGGAGGGAAAAGAAGTTCGGTGATCCCAAATTCAAACCTTGCTGATAGGCATATTAAAAAACTCCGCGGTCTTAGTCACAACTTCTTCAGACTGGCCAATTCCACAAATTCAGAACTGGCACAAATGCCGTCTGCTGGATGCCTTCTCGATTACTTCACCTCTCACCGTTTGTGGTATTATTATCACTTTAAACTCCACAGATGGACAGAATTTACTGCTCCACCTCTACTCACCCTTGCTTATGCATTCAAGACCAATCATAACTACAAATCCATTTCCTTGCTTGTTTGAACCACAGCCACCTTTTATTAGCACCTTTCACGTCAGCATTCCCAACTGCTCTGTAAGTGGGAGACTGAAACTGTGCGACAGGCTGATGCTCCTTCACTGTGAACTTGCTTGTAACAGATCTCAGTGGCAGGGGATCTTTGGATTCCTGCTTGCCCAGCCATCAGGCAATACTGCCACAGCACGCAAAGAGCAAAGGAGGAAAATCTCACTTGCTGAGAGCTGCTAAGAAGAAAATGTACATCTAAAAGTCCACGAGCAGCAGGTCTGCCCCAGACACATCAAGTGACAAGCAAGCAGACTGAAGCTGTTAATCATTTCAGTACTGGATGATACTGAACAGTCTTAGCCTGATACTGGCTTCAGCAGAAGTCTGTCTAGGATTCCTTTCACTTACTTTCTTTCACATAGCAAAAATGGTAGAAACAAACAGATACAAATACTACTGAGCAGGTTATCTGGAAGAGGAAACAGGCAGCTAACCTACACTCTCTGGGAGAAAGCAAAACACAGAGAAAGTCAGGAAAAGAAAGGAGGAATGAATAGAGTGAGGAGATACAGAGTTAAAGCTTCCCATTTCATGCTGTTTGAAAACGCGATTGACCATGGGCTGCTGTTAAATGCTGCATCCACTCTACCTTCCCAAACTACAGGCTAGAGCAGGGGAAGAGAAGCCCTGGTGTGGTTCATCCAAGTTTGGTCATTGTTATTATTGCCATGCAGCAACACACAGAAAGGGCCAACACGCACCACACGCTGTATGAGGACAGTACACATTGTAGGAGACTCCAGCCTCTGCCCTTGACCAGACATTGCAAGTGGGATGGTGAGATGGAGCCTGACTGATTGCTAGGGCAATGAATTGACAGGTCAAACACCTCAACTTAACTGTGTTTCATCAGCACGTGCCTAGACACCAACCACACTATGACCAGTAGGCTCCGCTGCCCGGCCCAAGCACAGTGCGGCATGCAGAGAGTCTATGCCCTAAGGAGTGAGCAGTGTAGACAGGCCACGAAAGGGGCACAAATTGGCAAGAAATAGCAGTCTTAAAAAGACAAACTAAAACAAAACAAACAACCCCAAACAAACAAACAAATCACAGTGCAGGTCGGTACCACAACTCACCTCCTTCAAGGCTCTATCTCCTAATTCCCTTCAGCTCATCTATTACCTTACAGCCTAACTTCTCCAAAGCATGACTTATGCAACACATGATACTACTGCAGATTCATCCTGTGACTCCAGAAATCAGTTTTGTGAATTTCAGGTCAGCAAATGTTATTTCAGTTAAATTATTTAAAAAAAAAAACAACCAACCCAAACCAACACCAAACTCTGGCACTGACCCAAATTTCAGATGATATGTGCACAATAGAAGCATTTAGGTACACCCATTAAAGCATAACGTGGCAACACTCGCACAGGCTTCAGAACTCCTAACGGGATTATTGTACATCTACACCCTCGCAGGGTTCTCTTTTCCTGCTTTTTAAAGGATGTGCTCTGCACAGTTAAACATTCGTGTTCTGAAAAAGACTGTCTGCCCCTTCCCCTTTTTAATGAGCATATGGTGCTCTGTGTACTTGTACAGTATAAGAAAACCAACCCTTAAACTCACTCAGTTTGATACAGCATATAGTGAATAAATTACACATCGTCTTTCCACAACAGGTTTTGTCATGATTGATTCTTTTTCTGTGCTTTGATTTCCAAAAGGAGAAATTATTGGACACAAAGCATTTTGAAGAAAATGTGAAAAGCAAAAACAAAAAACCATGGGTTCAACTATTCCCCTGCTGGGCAGAGCATCTCCAAGCTTCTGCCATACCTGCAGAGATTTAAAAAAAAAAAAATAAAAAAAAATAGCCAGCTACAAAACAGAACACCGATACCTCAGTTCAGTTCTCAACACCCCATGCTGTTGGCCTGTCAGCTCCCCACTTGTGAAATGGGGATATGAATATTTCCCTTACCATCTACGATTAGAGTAATTAGTCTTTTCCCATGCATTTATACATTAATTCCTTCACAGTGTTATGTTCATACCAAATTTTAAGAAAAAACCCTAAACGCACAGAGGAACCTATATTTACACGGTATTCAAACACCGTAACTTGGGTTTCTGGAAACATTTAACTCCTCTGTACTAAGTACAACGCTAGCTGTCATTTGAAGAAACTGCAAAGCTAAAACTGCCATCTGCTTTATCCCTTTCCCCATACTGCAGTGCTCTTTACACACATTTCTAAAAGATAAACCACAACACCCAAGGGTGTCCTTCATGACACCTGTTAGGGAGGGAGGTTTAGATACTGCCAAATTTCACTTCCAACCGAATTTAACAGGCCACATGTAGCAGGAAGAATATCTCGTCCTAATGAAACAAAGTACAAAAAGTATTCTGAGCAAAGTACACAATACAGAGCCCTTGCAAATAGCATTAATTTCCTATGTATTACCTACTCAAAGGATTGTTTTCTGCTCTGTGTACCTAATAACCCACACTTCAATTCTCTCTTCCATCACCAGTACAGCATGGCCATACATCAGCATTATTAACATCATTTACAAGTGCTGCAGATGTTACCCTTATGGGCAGCTCCACGCAAACATCGACAGAGAAAACAGACTTCTAATAAACAATCACAGATCCGTACATTAACTTGTTAGAAGCATTTCAGAGTACGCAGAACCACAAAAGCAATTCATTAGAGCAAATACCTTTCTTCATCAGAGACCCCACACACACTTTTGTGCTCCAACACTTTCTCCTACTCAATTTTAAAATTTATTTTCATATATTAAAATGATTAAAGTTACTATTTTGAAAAAGAACAGATTTGTTTTAGGACAAAAACCATTACAGGTGTAGTAAGAATGGATGAGCTGCCACTGGTTTAAATCATGCTCTGGGTTTACAGCTACAGCACAGCAACTTTCCTAAGCGAAGTCTGCCTAAATCAATATATGACAATCAAGTCAGTTTAAGGGGATGAACAATGAAATGAAAGTGATTGAATTACCATGACATAAATATACTACTTGTTAGCCGAGCCACCATAATGTTATATTTGGTAATGGGGCAGAGTAAGTACACCCACCCCCCAAGTTAATTATTGCAGTTTAGCCAACAGAGGAGCAGTAACTTGTCCTGCTGCAGCAGCCTTCCCATTTACAACCACCACTGAGGCCCTATGCATGTTCCCCTAAACATGTTGCACCGACGTAGCTTTATCTGTTTCCAAACCAATTTAAGTGGCATGTCTTTGGAAAAGTATGTTGTTCCAGAATAACTCAGTGTGTTAACTTAAAGCAAACACAGTCAAACAAGCGCAATAGGCTGTATGCAACCTACTATTTCAGACGAAAAGCGCCTAGCTGATTTTGTTAAGGTTGGGTAGATCCATAAACCTGCTCAGCTACCCAAGGAAGTTGCAGGTCAGCTAAGGTGTGAATAAACTGTGATAGCTAAGCTGCTGTTGCTCCCGGAGAAGGCATCAGCGCAGTTTCTGCTGCCTGAGTTTATATATCTGATTTAAAGTCGCAGTCTATGAGAAAAGGAAAAAAATTGATCTTAGAGTCTATTACCCCTCCCTATGCAGGGAGCAGAAGGGAAGGTGCTCCTTACTGCCTAACACACCCAAGGGAAGAAGGTGGTCTCCCAGGCACGCCCAGAGGAACACTGCTCTCTCCATGTACTGCTCAGGGCAGACAGGCTCCCAACAGGAGGAGCTAGGCGTCCCCACGCACAGCTCCTGCTGAGAGCACCCACGACTTAGCTTCCTGCGCAGTGAGATCAGACAAGCCCTAAGCCTCTCTTAAAGTTCCTGCATACGGATGAAGTTCAAGTCAAAGTAAGTACGACCACGATGGTGTGGACACAAGTACCCTAACCTATTCCCATGTGGCTTATTCTTGTCCAGGAAAGGAACACACTTTCAGCACATCAGCTGATGCATAATGCTCACGCTCAGACAAGCGCTTACTCCAGCAAAAACTTGGGGGAGCATACCCTCTTTCACATCACATCTTGAAGAGCTGCACTGTAACACTATTTCACAGACCCTAAACAACTGTAGCACCCACAGAAAAGTTCCAAAAAGGCAATGCTTTCCAATAAGGAATAGCATTTTCCATTATAGCCACACACAATTCTTGCACATGCAGTACAAAACACACGTGCTCAGGGTATCAGTTTCACTATAGCCCACAGTACATCACCATTCCTAAACCAGCCTTGGTAAGCAAAAATGACTGCTACATCCTACGTCCCCTCCCAGAAAAACAGCACAGCATTGCAAACTCCACACTTGCTTATAGCCAAACCTATCGACCAGTGCAGCTTTTGAAAACAGTTCTCTCAGCATGGCCATATTGGTGGGTGGCAAGAGAGATCCCCAAACAGGCACCCTCCATAGTGGTACACAAGGATAAGCTGAGCAGTTGAAAAGATGAAGTCACACAACAAAAAACATGTCTTTCCTTCAGTACAGATTGGGTTTGGTTAGGACAGGCGAGTCAGTCCCACCAAGTGCATCTCTGCTTCTATATTTATGTCAGTGCATGAAGTCCTCTGCAAGGATACCAGTGTGGCTGCATCAGTAAAGTGCTCCAAGTGTAAACTTCAAGAGTGGAACAGAAGCTCTGAAGGCCAGGAAGGAAAACCACAATCCTTTTCTGTCTCTGCTTCTCGCTTTTTAAAGGCAAGAGAGGAGCAAACAGGATCATTCCCAAAGCAGACCTATGTTGACCAGAACTGAGTTAAAGTCTCAAAGTTTGAAGCTAAATGAAATCAGTTCAGCCAGGGAATTTTTTTTCCACGTTGGTCCCCCATGAAAATTTAATCTCAGATTGTCTACTACACCTGTTGCATTGCTGGTGGAGAGGAAAATGTCCTCGGTCCCAGCAAAGGAGTGAGACAAATCTCCTTTGCCCGGGTTATCCATGTTGCTGAAACACTTCCAGACATGATGGTGTCTTCTTATCAGACTCGGGCTGGAAAGAGACCAAGCCTGGAAAGGCGTGAAAGAAATCCAAAACAGAGGCGAGTGTTTCTTCAGTCTGTATCTTATCAGTAAGAATGGGAGGACTTGTAGAAAAAGCAGCACATTACAGTGAGTTTCCACACTACTGCCCAGAAGAATTTAAATCCTTACTTTAGCAATAAGCGAGTTAAAGAGTTAGTGTGCCCCAAAGAAAGTTGTTCACCTCCAACGAGCACTAATGATTGACAAAAACACGCTGATGTCACAGTAAGATACTGTGGAATTGAGATACACACTCATCCTTCCAAATGTCCGGACAGCTCACTGAGCAGCACAGCAAACAATGGCTCCCTCCTAATTCCCAGAACTCTACTGCTTACAGTGGTGTTCTGGGCTATTACTGGAGAATAATGTGGCAATTAAAAAAAAAAAAACACCACCAAACCACACCAACCAACAAAAACCCCACAAAAACAAGAAAACAAAACCAACACACACAAAACAAAACATACAGTTCATGGTAATGACTGGGGAAACCCACTGCGGATTAATAAATTTTGCAAATTAGCAAAGAAGGAGCAACCAGGATTAAAGAGAAACAATCAACAACACTGAGTTGCAAAACACTCTTTGTTCACTTACTTAGCAAAGTGTAGTTATGTCTGCGCTGAAAGCACCTGATAGCTTACTAAAGCAGACAGGGTAATATGTTTTGTAAAAGTAATTAAGCCTTTGAAACGAGAGATCTGACTACATCACTCAGCTGCTGCTGAGGAGAGGGATTTGACTCCCGAGCTGTTTGCGCTGTCAACAAGAGCGACCAGGCTCCCAGATTCCTCCAGGGAGAAGGAGCGAGATTCTAGGAGTGCAGCAGGGCTTGGCTGAAAACCAACAACCCACTGCAGAAGTGCCCTCCCTGCCCCCAGCTAAGAGGTAAATATTAAACAACATCTTTCAGAACTTGTCCAATTAAAAAATGCGTCTGTAAAAACTGCGTGAAGCCCCAGCTTTCACCAGGTTGAACTGTTTTATCTGTGCACACTGCCTTCAGCTCGCTGAGGCTCATCAGGGGAGCAGACCCTCAGGTCAGGCAGGCTGGATCCCCAGCCTGCAGACACCATTTGTGGATACCAAGAACCCCCATCAGACTCCCCACCATATTAGGAGGTGACTGAAAGATAAAGTTTTAAACACATGGTTCTTAACTCAGGAAAGAAATATTTTGCAAGATTATTAAGAACTGATTTCAGTCATTGTACCCAGTGCAGTTACAGCAGTGCAAAGAAACAACTAGCTACAAAGCCTACTGAAATACTTGTGTTTGCAGACGCTAATGAACGAAGCCAGCCTTCTTTAGAGACAGACGGCGAAAGCGCACTGCTGCCTAACACGCCTACTGAGCTGGAACATGAGACTTCAATATAATTTTCTTCTAAATATTTTTAAATGACAAGAACTAAAGTTTTTAAAAGTACCTCAGTGCCCAAATGACAGTTTTAGTTCCAGAAGCAGAGCCTAGCTTTTACTTGAAGTTAATGGAACTAACACTCCAAAGTCAGTTTTGAGAACAAACCTCAGACACTTTACATTGCACATACATACTTTCTTAATTTAAACTCTGCATGCATAGGTCACTAAAACTAAAAAGCCTTTCACTGGAACAGCTACTGTCTCAGCACTGAGCACTATACAGGCAGTGAGTATGGAAGACAATATTGCAATCAAGCTTACGCTGAACATTGAATAAGACTGTTACCCTCTGCCCAACCCTTTTATTAAGCATTGTCTCAAAGCACTAAAAACATGCATGAGCGAATATTTTTAACCGCTGTGGACTGAAGAGAAACAAATATACAATCTTAGCCTTTACTCTTTCCAAAAAGGAAGGCTTTGAGGTCAGGAGTTACTCTGTTTCAGCAGGAGTCTCCCAGTGTATTATTAAGCACTCCCTAAACTTCCGTGCTAACAAAGACAGACATACAGCAGCCTGCTAGTGCTGTGATCCGCAGATTAGGAGGCAGAACTTTGCATTTACAGTACACTCAAGTGGCTGGGTAGTTGTAGGCAATACGGATCGGGGGCTTTCTTGCTTGTAAAGCAGCCAGACTGCTTTGGGGAATTCTTGTTTTGATTGATGCATATTTATTCTGCACTTCTCACCCATATACTACAGCACATACGGTAGACACCAAGTCCTCTAATACCTTAACCCGGTGTGAATTAACGACAAGAGTTTCAGCTTTCAACCTCAACTTCCAGTGTAATTTAGAGACACCCCCTCAGCACACATATACTGAAGGCATTAAAAATACTAACAAGCATGTTAAAAAAAACACTTCTCTATTCCCAGCAAACAACAGCAGGTGTGCTTTGCTCCCTGTGTTACCCTCTAACTGACTATTTACTAACATCGGGGAACTTAAGGTGTAAACAAATAAATACATAAACGTTTGAAGTACTAGTGAAGCCATCATATTTGCTTATCCAAATAAAGTTTATTTCAGCAACTTCTGATTCCTGAAGACATCAACAGAAAGGTACATATCCACACTACAGAACTGTCACAGAACATTTCGCAGGAAACTTACAGAATGCACGCTCCACGTTGTCAAAAGCAATTTCGGTAGGAAACACATTCCCTGTTAACACCCTCCACAACCGAACCGTGTAGCTTAAAGACGCGCACAGATCTGAGACCTGAACACTACAGCTTTGTTTGAAAGTGAAACCAAGCAGGCTACAAATAATGCTCTATCCCCAGCGCCCAGGGAGGTGCAAAAAGCAAACGAGTAGTATAAACGGAGGAAAAGTACGGCTGAGTTTTGAAGCTTTGCGTTTTATTATCGGTAGCATTATTTATAGCGTGACACTTCTATATATAAATGTGATCTGCGTTTCTTTTTACACCTATAAGCATATCAAGTTTAGGCAACGAACCCTTACTTTCCATTTATTTGCGGAAGTTCGGCAAACAGGTATTTACCCGAGCAAAGCAGCTGTATGTATACACACGAACACAAACACACGCATGCGGACGCGGACAACACGCGAAACGCGCACTTTTCAGCGCATCGTATACAGCCTGCTCAGACCTTTTTCCAGCTCCCAAGATAGCGACCCAGGCGGCGGCGGGGGCAGAGGGAAATGGCCGGGAGCAGCC
>VWZZ01004507.1:1558165-1570986 GCA_013399095.1 Psophia crepitans
CCCGCTGGGGGGGGGGTGTGCCGGGGCTGGGCGTTTGCCGGGCACCCGCGTGGCCCCGGTACGAGTGCCCCGGGCTCGGTGGGCGCCGGGCGCTGGCGGGCGGGAGGATGCTGCGGGCGGAGCTGGGCGCTGGCACAGCAGCGTGCTGGTTCGCCGGAGTTCCCAGCTCAGTTCTGGATGAAAAGAATCTGATCTGCGTTAGAAAACTTCGAATTTCTTATTGCTGCGGCCCGCCGGGGAGAGGGTTTATTAAAGCAGACAGGCAACTGGCAGCGCTTTGCCCTGCGCCCTCCCTTCCCCTCCCGAGGAGATGCTTACATGCCCGCAGTCGCTGTGCCCCCCAAACCCGCTCCCACCAGCAAAAAGAACAGCAGCGGCGGTGGGGTACTGTGAAGGCAAACCCTCGCCGTGCGAGCTGGGGGTTATTCTGTCACCCACCTGAAAGGTGGCTGAGATCGGCGGAGATTTGTTCCCTCTGCTGCGTCGGCCCCCGTTACCGAACGCTGGCACGGCCCGCGGTTGGGTTTTGTTGCAAAAAGCAAGTGCGGTGAGGCTGGCACAGGGCTGGCTTTCAGGCAGGGCAGGGTAGGGCTTGGTGCTCAGGCTGGTTAGCAGGGAAATAGGGGACCGAAATACTTGCATTCAGGATGAAAGGAATACGTAGGGTCTTAAGCTTTGGAAATGCCCGTTGTGTTCGTCGTGGTCTTGTATTCTGTATCTTAATAAATACGAAGGGAAAAAAAAAAAGGTTCTTGGACTGTTCCTTCCACCTTTTGTCCGAACAGTTGTATTTACCGCGTACCAAATACTTCTTAGAAGTGTTTTGGGGAAATACATGTGTAAATCCTGTCACACCTAGAAATAAAGCAGAATAGCTTTTGTCTGGAACGGAGCAGGGTGGAAAAAAGCTTTCCAAGAAGCGATGAAAGGCCACGGCTTGGGTTCTCGGTCTTGCCGATTAGTAGATCGGAAGGCCTAAAACAATGCCATGCTGCTAAACAGAGGGTATGGTATTTCATACTGGTTTCTGGCAGCCTGCAGTTAGGCTATTCTCGTTCTTCTAGCCTCTGGGAATCTTGTTTTTGACAGCTAACGAGAATTATTTTGTTTTTCTTCCAGGTTTCCATTTCAGCGCGGCTCTCCTCTCTGTGGCGAGGGCTGCCTTTTGAAGCAGCACATTCATTCTCCCCTTCAAGCACCATAAGCCTCACTCGCCAGCTCCAGAACCATGGCAACAGAAGAAAAGAAGCCAGATGCAGAATCCACCAAAACACAATCTACTCCTTCCTCCTCTACCAATCAGAGCAAGGTGCGTGCGGGGCTCCGAGCAGTATCCGTGTAAATACACGCGGCACCTACCTGCGTGTGCAGCGGGCAAAGCAGAATTAGGGAATGGAATTCTCGTGCAGATTAAGATCTTCGAGGTCTCTGCTTCTGCTGTTGTCTTGAGCTGAAAACGTGCGGAGGGTTTTCTGGGGAAAGCGGATGGAGCACGGCCTCCCCTGTAGTGCTCCCATGGTTTTGGGTTTGTGGAAGTTCTTGCTAACGAGACGCTTCTTGTCGCTTTGAGCATTAAAAAGGCAGGTTGGTTGTATCCTTGGGGTGCCTGGGGGTGACCGGAGAATTGGTGAATCTATGGTCCTAGTGTGGAAGCGGTTGTTATTCAGGTCCTTCGAAGTCTGCAGATGCTCAGAGATGTTGTTGTCTAACCATGAAGCCTTCATAAAGGGTGAAAAGGGGGGAAGAATTGTAATTTTAGGGGAACGGAGGAACTGGCTTGTGATTCAATTCACGATAAGGCTGAAAGCTGCAAATGCTTGAAAGCACTGCGCAGATCAATAGCAAGAGTATTACTTTGATCTACCAAGCGCTTTATGGATGGCCTGTTGGGTTACTCTCACCTGTTTGTTACTGGCTTGGATGCAATTCCTATCAAGGATGAGTTGGTGGTGTGCATGTAACAGCGAGGCGCTGCTGGCCCCAGGCAGCAAGGGTGCTTGTTTTGGTTTGGTTTTTGGAGTTGGAGAGGGGGGGAAAAATTGTAAACGCTGGAATCTTGGTTGCGGTGACCATCCCTGCAATCCGTGCCTGTGTACTGACCCAGTCTGATGCAGAGCTTGTCACTGAGATACTGAGCTGGGAATTTATTCAACTCACTTAGATATATTTCTTCTTACAGCCTGCGCCAGTAAAACCAAACTATGCTCTGAAGTTCACGTTAGCGGGACATACAAAGGCGGTCTCATCAGTAAAGTTTAGTCCTAACGGAGAGTGGCTCGCCAGCTCCTGTAAGTATTGCTTTCTTTTTATCTCATCTAAAACATGCAAATGTGGGCCTTGGAGAGCTGCCTGCCTGTACTGTTACCTCCATCAGATGAGGAAGGGGTGCAGTGTCATGGTTTTTCTTAAAAGGAACAATACCAAAGCTGTCAGGTAATCTGCTTTAAGCTTTTACAGTGCCATTACTTTGAACACTGGATCTTCTATGTGTTGCCAAGTTGGAGAGTCCTCCCTCACCTTCCTTTACTGAGTGAATGGGCAAAACCAGGATTCTTTTTCCTGTGCAGAGGAAACCCTGGTGCTTTTCTGTGTTGCTAAAGACATAGCTTAAGCTTTTAAATTCAACTTCGTGTACAGTAGCTGCAGGCCAAAGCTTAGTTGTGGGAAGGATTAGAGTGGACTGCAGAGTGTGGTGTGGAGGGCTGGCCGTGTGCTTCTGTCAGTGTACCTGTGGTGCTCAACACATGAGAGCCTTTGATTGCCCCAGTGAAATATGCAGAAGGTCACTATAAATAGCGTTTCACTACTTGCTGTCTTACGTGGTAGATCAAGTCCTTTTCCTGTCAGCTTTGGTGTTTTGTAAAAATCTTTTTTGGTAGTCAGCATTGCTCGACAGCTTTCCTTTGAAAACGGAAACCCTCAGCGATCCAGAGAGGCTTTATGTGCAAGGAAAGGGACTTTGAAAAGAACTTTGAATATGATGGGGAGGGCCACTCGAACACCTCCCAGACATGGGCATGACTTAGGTCTTTGGCTTAACTGCAGATAGCTTTAAGACCAGTGCAGTGTGCTGCGTGGAAACCTTTTTCACGTTCGAGTGTCATCATGAAAGTGTGTTGTCTCCCCCTGCCCAGATTTTCCAACCTCTCTCTCTGGCAATTATCAGTCTTTTTCTCTGGCATGTTCTGCAAGTTCACAAGGATAATATGTTTGGGGTTTTGCAGTCATTAATTCAGCTCAGCTTGTGGTGTGATTTTTGTTCTTTTTGGGCAAAAGCGTTTCAGCATTCCTCATGGAACAGTATTACTTTTACCCCTGGCGGTGTAAAACAAAAGTAGAAACCCAAGTTGTCATCAGAGAAACTAAAGCGGCCGGAGACTCTGCGCATTCCAGGCAGTTTATGTAATCTCAGCTGCTGCAGCCTGGCATGGATGAAGCTGTTCTTTACCAATTACATTGTACTTTATACATTTAGGTCTGCTTGGGGAGGGAGAACTACCCAGTGTTTGCGGAGATGTAGTTAACATATTTCTTTCCACCTGGAAGGGGCAGCTGTATCTGTTAGTGCTCCTAATCTCTTAACCGGCACATTCTTTTTCCAGCTGCTGACAAGCTCATTAAAATTTGGGGAGCGTATGATGGCAAGTTTGAAAAAACAATATCCGGTCATAAACTGGTAAGTATAAGGAGGTTACTGTGCACTTGAGTACGAATTTACTTGTAAATAATTCCGCTTTCTTTTCCTCATCCAGAAATTTCCATTCTTGGTTAGTTTGACTTGTGTAGAAGGCTTGTTCTTCAGTCTCGTTTTGTACTTCTCTGTTTTGTACAGTCCTGTGCAGCAGCCTGGGATGGGAATTGCTGAAGTAATAGCAGGTCAGGCTGGGAATACGGGTGAAGTGCAGGTTGATAACGGTGTACCTGCATGCACACTGCCTAGCCGTTTTCTTAGGGTCCTTCTGTTTCAGGAACACCAACCTCAGCCATGAGGCAGTGCATTCTTGGGTGAAAAATCCCTGGAAACTGTAACACTCTGTCCTGTTCCATCTTTCCTTTGTATATGGAGCAGAATGGCTTGCCTTTTAAGGAGATTGAATTTTTCTTGTGGGTTTGCCTACATAAACACAACACTTACTCATTCTGCAAAGTTTTAAAGAAAACACAAACTCCAGACCCTTTTGGGTTTGTTTCCTAAAGTTTCTTACATGCTGAAGTTTCATGAGCAAAAATAAAGATTCGCTGTAAGAAAAACCAGTAGCATCTTGTTCTTCTCCAGCCCTTAGGGACTCGGACTATAAAGAGCAAGCCATTTCTCATTAAGAGAAGCCACTTATTCAGATTAGTTTGTATAGCATGGTGTTCATGAATTCCAAGAAGGGGTGTTGGTGGCCATGGTAAGAGCTCTGGGAACAAGCCATTGATGTTTTTGGAGCGTATGGCTCAGCTTAAAATGAACGAGTGTCAAAGGAGCTTTTAATCTAGTCAGATCGATGAGTTCCCGACTCTCAATGCTGAATTTTCTTTCAAGGTTCAGCTGTGAATATGATACGCAGTCTGTGTTTTCCATTTTCCTGTGTCAGTGAACAAACAGAGCTGAGAAGAGGATTGTTTTCCTTTGTTTTAGGGTATCTCTGATGTTGCTTGGTCATCAGATTCCAACCTTCTTGTCTCTGCCTCTGATGATAAGACTCTCAAAATATGGGATGTAAGCTCGGTAAGGGCAGAAACTCCTATTTACCTTCCTTCTCCCCAGCACTGGCATCTTAACTTATGTTCTGAGAGACAGCCTTGGTGTGCTATGATGAGAGAAAGTAGAGTTTTAAGCACTGTCTCCTCTTTGGGTAATACTCACTCTTTTGTAATGGGCTGCTGGTTGAGTGGGCTGTGAGGATGAGTGAGTTAACGCTGTCTGCTTTTGGGAAGAAAGGGACACTTCAGGGTACCATGAGGAGTCTGATTATCTCCTGAGAGTGGTTAAGCCTTGTAACGGCAGTGCAAGCGCAGGCTTTATTTCTGAAAGCAGCCACTTGGATGAAGCCTGCTTGTAACTTCTCAGAGCTTCGCTCGTCTTCTGTCCCCTTTCCTTTTCTGCGATGGCAATGAGAAATGGATAATTTGGTTGAATTTTGATTAGGTTTGTTAAGCTACTTGGTTCTCCCGAGTTGCCCTAAAGGTCTGCAACTCGGCTGCAGTCATTAAAAATGTGGGGTTTTTTTTCTTTCCTGTAGTTTTGCTGTAGCTGGTCCTCTGCCCATCTAAATCTGGGGTTAGAGATGGTTTCTTTCTGTGCTGTGCAGTGATTAACCTTAACGCAGCTTATCCAAACACATTTATGGCTGTGAAGGATGCTGTATGTTTAACTGCTAAATCTTATTTCAGGGTAAGTGCTTAAAGACGTTGAAAGGGCACAGTAACTACGTTTTCTGCTGCAACTTCAACCCTCAGTCAAACCTCATCGTTTCTGGATCAGTAAGTGGTTATTTTCTTGTTTTCTCTGTGCGAAGCAAGTGCTGCACACCCCTGTCACCCGACACTAAGGGGACGGACAGGTTCTTTTAGAGATCCTTGGCAAAATGACGATGGCACTAAATTGTAGTTAGAATTAAAGCTTTATTTTCTTAACAGGATATTACAATTAATATAGCATAGAATTTATGATTAGAATGGGTTTCTACAAGCGGAATCAGTGTAGTACAACTTATAGGTAGCATAATACAGAATTTATAATACAACTTAACTTTAAATTAGAATCTGGGTGAGAAGAAATTGTAAGTATGACTTCAGATCCCCTGGCCCCTCTACAGACTGGGTCAGATCTTAATACATGTTTGCTGTATCAATATAACAGTCATAATCCAGACTTGAAAATCATGGAAAAGAATACGAGTCACTCAATCCTTGGAGGAAGCAGATGATGGTGGGGGTGTCCCTGACTACGGAGGGGGGTCATGGTCTCACTGTCCAGCAGCAGTTCTCGTCCAGGTTCCCTGCTTAGGACTTGTGACCGCTTGATTTTGTGCACAGCGCTCTGTGTGCTGTTATGCACGCCTGTTTTGGGACGGGGCGATCGCAGCCACCGCGCTGGCCGGGTGCCTGGGACCTTCAAGGCTGCCGAGGAAGGGAGTAATCGCCTGGCGCCCGGGAGTCTTGAGGCTGGTAGGGAGGGTTTGGTTTGTCTGCTTGGTTCACAGAATCTTCAGGGTCTGATAGTGAGGGAAAGGGAAGAAATACACGACCCGTTCAGTCACAGGCTCCTGGCCTTATAAAATGGTGTTCGTTACGCCAGCCACGTGAGCAGGGGATACCGGTCACAACCCCTTCCCATTTCAATTGTCTGTCTGCCTCCGCAAAGGCGGCTTGTAGTCAGGTGAACTGTGCGGTGCCGCTGCTGTCTTTGCTTGGGGACACAGCCAAGCCCTTAACCCACCCCAGCATGCAGGTTTCCTGCCTGGAGGGGGGAGTTCAGGGAGCTGTGGTCCCAGTCTGTTAGTTTCGCCCTCTGTAGTGCCGGTGCCCTCAGCCTTCTGACGCGGCTGCGGTGCGGCTGGAGGAAGGCACGTGCATCTAGTCAAGCTGCAGCGCCCTGCGTGCCTCGAATGGGTGCATCGTTAAACCACCTTGTGCATTTCCTCAATCTTCAGTTTGACGAAAGCGTGAGGATATGGGATGTGAAGACAGGGAAGTGCCTCAAGACGTTGCCTGCCCATTCTGACCCCGTTTCAGCTGTAAGTCCCTCCCGATAACACACTAACATGCTTATTTTTGTCTAGCAGAGATCCTACCTCTGTAGAGAAGTGGGTTTGAGCTCTAACATTACCAAGCCCTTACACAGTGCAGCGGATGGGCTGCGGTGGGTTTGCCGGTGGTTGTTGCTCAACGAACAGTGTTTTCTGTACGGGGGATATGGATTTCCGTCTCGGGTGTTAACGTGGGGAGCAGTGAACGGTGGTGTGCCAGCCCTGCCTGAGTGTAGCAGTTTGCTGCTGCTGGGGCACAGATTTGTGGTCACTTGAGGATCGGAGAACAGTCTGTTGCTTTCGTGTTGTTCCAAGCTGTTACTGGAATCCAGAGCAGGGTAGTTCCATAATACGCTCTGTTTCAAATCTCATTCATTTAATAGGTAAAAGGAGCTTGGAATACAGCAGTATCCATTCAAATGAAGGAAAACCAGGTGGTGTTCAGCTCTTAATGTTCTTGAAATCACGGAAAAGGGGCAAAATTTTGAGCCTCAGATGTGTCACTGTCATAACATGTTTCTTCTGCCTTGTGTAAAAGATATTTCACACTTGCAAATGAATGTTAGTAGCAATTATTCTTTAAAATAGCAGTATTTTGAGGTGTAGTTCGAGGGAATAAATTGATCTTGAAACATACTTGTGGCTACATATGAGGTTAAATTCTGTGCCCTTAAAATCATAAGGTACTATGCCCAGGTTTGATACTACTATTATTTGAGCAGCTAATGCTGCCTGATTGGAGTGTCTGTGTGTTCTTCTTAGCTCCTGAAGAAATGTATTCCAGTCCCTGATGCTTAAACAAACAGCTATAGTTAACATCCTTCCCTCTTATGATTATGCCAGACAAACTGCAGGAGGGGGGCGAAGAATCTTGGTTTTAATCACGTTCCCCATCTCAACTCGTGCCTGTCCTTTGTGTGTCACGTTGGCTTTCTGCTTCTATCCACGTGAATTGCAGCGTCGGTAGTGGAAGATAAGCACCTTCAGTGGGGCTTAAACAGTTGATCTTTGTGAACGTCAGTAAAGTTATTTTCCCCTTCTATAATATTGCAGGTGCATTTTAATCGCGATGGATCCCTGATAGTGTCAAGTAGCTATGATGGACTCTGGTAAGTGGTTATTTCTTGTCTGTGGCACTGTTCAAACCTTTTGCATTTAAAAAAAGAGGACTTTTTTTTTTTTTTAAAAAAAAGCCTGTATTTGTAATGTCAAAATCAGAAGAAAGACTTCAAAACCAATAGCAATGATTCTTGTTTGGTTTTTAATAGTCGAATCTGGGATACAGCATCAGGCCAGTGCTTGAAAACACTGATCGGTAAGTAGGAATCCTTCTTGTTTGTGCTCTGTTCTTCCCTGTTCAGTTGTGACACAGATATTCTGCATCATTGCTGAGAACTGTGGCTTTCTTAAGTTCTGTCTTGCTGTCTCCCTACTGTTCTGTTAGTATGTGATTGTTCTCCTATCTACTGCAGTAAGAGGAACTTCAAGCTTTGAGTGTTACGTAGTACAGATGGACAAAGGAGTTTTTCCAAAGTTTTCTACTGCTTAGCTGTGCAGTGCTCACCGTGCAGCAGCTCAAAGCTGTAACACAGAGCTGTTCCTGCTGTTGGATGTGATGAAAACAGGTAGTCTGCGACTACACAAACTGCCTGTTTTTATTGTGAGATGCATGAGGCTTCTGGTGAACACGGATAATAAAAGGAAACCACCTGTTGGGCATATGTTCCCTCATCCTTTATGTTCTTACAAAACATTACAGAGAAGTTTTATGGCACTGCACATCAATGGCATGTATTCCAATATAATGAGTTTTGAAAGGTAGAGATACGGTCTTGCTCTGATATGTATTGATAGAAGGAAGGAAAGTTCAGTTACAAAGGGTTATTTAAAATGTTTCTGAGAAAAATGCTTAATATCCTTTTCTTAAATTACCGAAAACAATCGCCTTTCTTGTGCTGCTCTTTTTCTTGGAGTACCAAAGGACGACAAAACTAAACGCTTGTTTCAGTGAAACAATTAACAACTTACTGTCTCATTGACAAAGAATTTTTGACAATACAACTGCACACTGTTTAATACCACTTTTATTTTCACTGTAGACGATGATAACCCTCCTGTGTCTTTTGTGAAATTCTCCCCAAATGGCAAATACATACTAGCTGCAACTTTGGACAAGTAGGTATTAAAAAAATTAAAACTAAAAACTTTGAATGGTTTATGAGTGTCATAAACTTTATTTTGCTGCAGTTCAGCTATCGTAGTAACAGTACTGCAAAAGTTCATGTATGCCATCCAACTTGAAAAGCCTGTGAGGTGTTCTGCCTTGCTAGGGGCACAGGCAGGACTTAGCTCTCGTTGGCACTGCTTAGTGACTGCAACACCCCCTTGTTCTGCCTTGGACCTTTCAAAACCTGAGCTTTTCCTTGCATTAATTGTGCGATTCGTTTGTAACATCGAGAGACGGACAGTCCAGCCCATACAAGGCTGCGCTATAGAAATAATTCTGTGTGTAAGGCATAAAAGCAGTGCAGGTGGGCTGACTGCTTTGAGAAGGATTCACGTGGAGAACTTCCACGCAGCTGCTAAGAAGGGAGTAGCTGGTTTGTCACCTCCATTCGCAGACTGTAATGATGCTGTTGCTTTCATGAGCCCTTGCTCTCCTCGGCCGTGAGGTTGGTGCCCTCCCTGTCTGAGCATCTTTGTACAAAAGATACCGCAGGCTCTTGACCTCCCTCTTTCAACAAGTCACTGAAAAGCAGAGAAAACCCAAGTTGGGCTCCCAGGGCAGGGGAAGGGGGCCCTTTTGCAAGCTCTGGCAGTAGCCTGGGTATGAGTACATCCCTGATTACAGCGGGTTTCTCACCCTGAGAAAGACGATGTCTCGTGAAATCTGTTATCAATCTTCTGAATGCGTTGGGAGGTGGGGGTTGTCTGCCAAACAACCTGATCCTCTCACTGTAACTTGTCTGTTACCCTGCTCATCATTTCCCTAGTTGTCAGGTCATTATTTGTCAAGAATATAAATTCCAAGACCTTCAAGGTGGGGGAAAATATTTAAATATTGAAGTACACCCTTTTTTATGGAGGAAAATATGAACGGCATGGCAGTAAAATTGTTCCTTTGGAGTTACCTAAAGCTGCAGTCCGAAGCCAGGCTGAAGCGATCCGTGTGGGCTTTAAGAACACTGGTATGGAGAAACTTTTTCTGCTGCAAGGAAACTGTCAGATAAAAAAACCCCAGGAACTAACATCTTTGTTTTTCTGTTGTTTTCTAGCACTCTTAAACTTTGGGACTACAGCAAAGGAAAGGTAAAAACAATCCTGTCTCACTATGTAGCCTTAACTGAGCTTACAGGAAAATCTGAATTTCCTATGTGATTTTAAACTTGCTTAATGTTTTATGAATACTGTAGGAAAAAGGTGTTAGCACCCATTTATTGGAGAGGACTAAAGATGCCTTTGGAAAACAAAAAGCGACTGGGCTCCTGCATAGCCTTGAGATGTTAAACAAAGCTACATTTCTGCATTTTTTTTCTTTATGAGCAATAAATTGCTGTTGCCGCATTTCTGTGTGGTAACGTGAGAAATTTAGGGGGGTTTGGATTTGGTTTTTTTTGTTTGTTTTTTTCTTCAAAATTGTATAGTGTTCTAGGGCAGAGAAGTCCTCTGCATCCTCTAGATAAGTTGGCAGGGTGGGAAACACAAGCGGATATGTGTCGTCTGTTCTGCGGTGAGAGTTTGTCCTTGACTGAAAAAACTGTGTCCCAGCCGTCCTTACGTCTTGTGACTCTTCACTTCCAGTGCCTGAAGACGTACACAGGACACAAAAATGAGAAGTACTGCATATTTGCAAATTTCTCCGTAACTGGTGGAAAGGTTAGTGTTTATTTGAGATACTCCTTCCCGATGCGTGGTTCTTACTGCTTTTTCTCTGTAGAAGCAGCAGTTTGGGGATGGGAACTCCTTTGGTGGGTGCTGGTTCACAGGTGCCGTAGTGCAGTGGGAGTAGAGGGTGTCCTAGGAAAGTCCCTCTGAGCACCTCTGGTGTCTGTGGCTCTCGGTGGGCACGCTGGCTCGCTGCAGGCTCTGCCGCTGCGGCAGCAGCAAAGGCCTTTCCCACGGCAGGAGGGCGGGTGCTCGCGTGTCGTTTGGCCGCAGCCGCACGGCAATCGGCCACCAGATGATAGTTTGGTGTGTTCTGCTTGAGATGACAGAAGAAATCATAGAATCCCAGATTGGTTTGGGTTGGAAGGGACCTCAAAGATCATCTGGTTCCCACCCCCTGCCATGGGCAGGGACACCCCCCACCAGCCCAGGCTGCCCAAAGCCCCATCCAACCTGGCCTTGGGCACTGCCAGGGAGCCAGGGGCAGCCACAGCTTCTCGGGGCACCCTGTGCCAGGGCCTCAGCACCCTCCCAGGGAAGGATTGCTGCCTCAGATCTCATCAGCAGAGATTAAGTCCTAACGCAGAACCACCTTAGCTCCTTTTGCTCCATTAGTTTTCCTTCTCTGGCGTACATGGAGTGGAACAAAGATTACTGCTGCCTGTAGGGGCTGAGAGAATGAACCGCATCATGTGCTGTATAATACTGCAAGTTCCCTTTCATAGGATGACAGTGAAACGTTTACTGAATAGTAGCAGTTAGATATAGATGAGGAGAAAGATGAAAATAACTTGTTTCTCTGCCCCCGCAGTGGATCGTGTCCGGTTCAGAAGACAACCTGGTTTATATTTGGAACCTTCAGACGAAAGAGATTGTACAGAAATTACAAGGACACACAGGTGTGGAAGAGAATTTTGATTTTATTGGTGGAATATCCCTCGTGTGAGCTTGTAATGAGGGCTTAGCTTGAGCATTGTCTCTCTGATGTTTAGTATTGACTGTCAGACCCATAAAGACTTGGCTGGCTCAAGCTTAGTTAAGCTTTAGGAGTTCACTCCTTCCTATGAAGTTTTTTTTTATGGGCAATTCAACTGTTTATTCTTTTACTGTGGGAACTTTGATGTGAGGTTACAAAAGAGATTTCCTTGAGTTCAGAACCGGTCGTGATATTTAAGCAACTCATAACATTAGTGACTTTGAACCGCTTATTAACACCTCCCAACGCTCCCGCTCTTGAAGGGATGAGGACCGAGGCGGTCCTGCCTTTTGTAAATGTCTGTTCGCATGCCTGTTCCTGGAGACAGAGCTGAGCAGCACTGAGATGTCACCTGGTGGGTACTTCGGTCTCCATCGCATTGCAGAGCGCTTTCCCTCACCGGCTGGGAGGAGTCGTGCTGTGATATCCGAGCATGCTCGCTCCTTTGCAGGGCCGTTGATTTGGACTGTAAGTTGGGGCAGTAGCAGCAGGTTTTCATTTTCAGGCAAGGCTCTGAAGATGAAGTGCTATGTCAGCATCGAATAGCATGTTGAAAATACCTTACATGGAAAGAAAAAACTGAGCTGGGTTTTTATTAGCTGTGTCTGACAGAATATGCCAAGAGTTTTGCCTCTGAAGTAAGCAAGAACTGGAATCTAGAGAGTCCTTACATTCTGAAACCACTTTCCAACTACTACTCTCAATTCTTTTTTTACTAGTATTTCCTCTCACAGCGAAGCATTAGCTGGAAAATATTTATGAATAATGTGCTTGTAATTCTGCTACAAGGAAATAGTAACTTGGCTGAGCTCTTTTCAAACGCAGTAGCAATGCACATTCGTTTTCAGAAATGCCTGCTATGAACCAGATTCCATGGCTGTAAATAATATTTGTGTATCTTTTCTTTTTGCTTAGATGTTGTAATCTCGACAGCTTGTCACCCGACAGAAAACATCATTGCATCAGCGGCACTAGAAAACGACAAAACAATTAAACTGTGGAAGAGTGACTGTTAAACGTTCCAGTATCACTTCAGAGACTGTCAGGAAAAAAATGTTTTTAAAAAGTATGAAAAACCCACATGAGAATAATAAATCCAGTTTGGCAGGAAACCTGAAGAATATTTGATAAAGTGGTTTCTGTTAGTCTTGGCCCAAAGAAAACGTCTTAGCTCTTGGCTAGAACCGGGCAACGTGGTGGAAAAAAAAAAAAAAAAAGATGCA
>VWZZ01004507.1:1575922-1654242 GCA_013399095.1 Psophia crepitans
AAAAAAAAAAAAAAGAGTAACCCCACACGTCTCCCCAAACCCCTTCTGCCTAATCCAACTGAATTAGAGGA
Source organism: Psophia crepitans (assembly GCA_013399095.1). NCBI lineage: Eukaryota > Metazoa > Chordata > Aves > Gruiformes > Psophiidae > Psophia > Psophia crepitans. Next base: position 1,575,994 of record VWZZ01004507.1, read on the forward strand.
TTTCGAAGTGGATTTAAAACTAAATCTTGATTAGGGAGAATTTCTCTCCAAGAGCTGCTGCACGGTGGTATTAATGGGAAGTGATCGTGGACGGAGGAAATAGGACAGAAATAACTGAGGGGAGCACATACACACTCACGTCTGTGCATGAACTGAAAGAATCGGAGAATTTCTCGAGAGGAAAAGGGAGAAATTAAGCATCCACAAAACAAGACTGGGTGCCACAGGGCTGGCTGGAGAGGCAGGGAACAGTCAGATCTCTGCTGCACCAACAGCATCTCCCTTTATTCTGGTGGAGGGTTTTGCAGGTGAAAAGCGAGCGGTGTGCACGGCCGGGGGAAAGCGCCGGGAGGCGAGTCGGTCTCTGCCCGCTCCCCCGGACACTGGAGTTCATCCTCTGAGCCGCGGGCAGGCTTCAGGAGCTGACCCCCATGCTCTCAGGACACATGCCTGGAGGTGCCCATGGGATCCTCTCTCTGATGACCGTGGCGTTCGTCCTCCCAGAGGGTAAGTGCTGCTGTTCCCAGGGTGTGGAGCGTGCCCGTGCTTTGGAGTTATGGTCGGTCACATCCTCCCCAACCCCTGGCTGTTAAGGTGTGATTTATCATCGGGATGGATTTGGGGGCATTTCTGCCCCAAGCGATGTCGCTGCGTGTTGCCGTGTGTTGGTGGCTTTTGGAGGGACCTAATGTTACCGTGTTTTGTACAAAATGAGGGTGTGTGGGCCAGGAGCCAGCATCCCCTGGGTGCCGCTGGGACAGGGAGTCCCCTCGTCACCCCGGCTGTGTGAGGGTGCTCGCCCAGCTCCTGAAAACCCCCTGGGAGCAGGCTCGGCCGGGCTTGGGGAGGGCTCTGGGTCGGCATTCAGAGATGGGGACAGGTATCGGCAACAGTAAGTGCAACGTGAATTCTGTTGCTGTCGTTAATCAATGCAGGGATCAGGTACAGCGCTTGCCTTAAACTCTGTGGGTGATGTAAATGAATATCCTTTGAAGGCTTTTTTTTTAAAAAGAGAAACCTGAGAAATGCCTTAATTCCCATTCTGGTCTAGGGCAAGCAATTCTCAGATGCAGTCGCTGACCCTGCAGGGAAGGACTGAGCTGCTACAGTGTGCAAAGCTCTGGGGACACGCCAGCGCCGCTGTCCTGGGGTCACAGGCACGCTGGCTCACCATTGCTCTGGACGAGGAATTCCCTTCTGTTGTTTTTCACCTCCCTGACAGACCTTGCAATAAAAGCAGGAGGACATTCAGGGAGAAAACCAAACCACGACGATGAAACCATCCCTCCAGTGTGAATGCCTCCAACACAGGCACTGCTGAAAGTGGAGGAATTTAGTGAAACAGGCAGAAAGCTGTTTCGGAGAGCAGCCGAGCCCCGGCTCGGTGATGTCTCTGGTTGGAAGGTTTCACCTACTCGTTACGAACCCTGCTTCAAAGCTCTCTTGTTCCCACTATTTGATCCCATCTCAAATCTCCAACTAATCTCTGATTTCGCACTGACCTCTAGCGGGAGTTGATCTTTATTTTTTTGGGCCCGCTGAGTAAACAAGTGGCAGACAGCTTCGGGCTCCGGCTCGCTGCTTAATTTGACTTGGCAAGGCAGCGAGCGCTGCAAAGCTGTCATTAGAGAGCAGCTAGGAAGGGGCTGAAGTATTTCCCCCTGGAAAAATCCAATAGTGTTTCATATGGTTCTTGTTTAGTGTCCGGACTCCAGTGTTATGGCTGCAACATCATCGTTGGCACCAAAAACGTGGACATGGGGTGCTCTAACCCAGAGGTGATCACCTGCTCCCACTCCCACCAGGGATTCAAACACCGGTTCTGCATTAAAACAGAGAGCGGTGAGTGTGGGGCTGGAGCCGCAGGGGGTGCCTGATCGGGCGGGTGATGCTCACACCCCAAAGCAAACCTTGCAGCCTTCAAACGGGGCCTGGCGCTGGTGTGTGGTGGCAGGGTGTCACCCTCCACCCTGGACATCACCCCCCTGTCCCTGATGTCCCACACTGTGCTTTCTTTGCAGTGGTCCTGGGCATCCTGCTGACCAGCGGCTGTGCCACCTCCCGTCACTGCCAGCAGCAGGAGCTGCCGGGGGTCCGCATCCACTGCTGCGACACAGACCTCTGCAACGGCTCCCCCAGGGCCCCTCGGTCGCCCCCCGGCCTCGCTGGCGGCTGCCTCCTCCTGCCCTGCGTCCTTGCTGCCCTGCTCCTCTCCTGAACCCCCAGGGCTGGGCGGCCGTGGGACCCTCGGGACGGGGGGGCAGGAGCATGGCTGTCCCTGTCCCTGCTCTTACAGGTGCGGAGGAAGCCCTCCTCTCCCCCCCCTCAATAAAAAGTGCCGAATGCTTTGCCCTGGAAAGGGTTTGGTGATGCCCCGGCGGCAGGGCTGCATCCCGGGGAGGATGGGGGACATTTCTCCGGGCTTGGGGGTACCCGCCCCAGGCTGGGGTAGGGGGAGCGCAGGGCCGGGGGTACCCACGGCCGCCCGTGGGGGCTTTGCCCGGCTCTTCCCACGAGAGGGCATCCTCGGCCCTCGCTCCGCCGCCCGGGTGGGATTCGGGATGCAGGGACAGAGCAGCCGCGCTGGGCAACATCTCCAGCGGGGTCTGGGGGGGCGATGGGTGGGGAACAGGGTGCCTGCATGAAATGAACGGGTTTTTTCCAGACGTTATCCCAACCGAAGCAGCCAAACGGGAGCTTTAACAGAAAAAATCTCATCCTGTGTTCATCGGAACTTAAGTGGCTGGTTCAAGGTCATCACGGGGGTTTGCGGTGGAGCTGCGAATTAAGTGCGTGCGTCTCAAGATCCAGCCTTGTGCTTTTGTCACCAGGGAAACAGCATAAACCTCACTGATGAGAAATGAATGAAATATTTTTATTCTAATTTTTTTCTTTAGATTGAAAAAAAAATAGTTCAAAAGACCTTTTCCATGCAAAACGTCAGTTCTTGATGACATTTATAAACTGTGTCAAAACTTTACTGAAAATATTATTTGAGGCACTTTCCCAGCTGTAACACCTTGGGGCTGATGCAAAACATTTTCAGAACCTGAAGATTAAAAATAAAAGGAAATGAGGAAACAAATCCTGTGAAAATGACAAGAACGACAACACTAACCAATTCCCCCTCTTTCCCCTTAAAACGTTCCTTATGGTTTTCAGGGGAGCAAGAAACGTTTCCTTGGCAGCTGGAGTTATTCTCACTACTGGTTATTTATCTGCCTGGACGAGGGCTGTGCTGAGCTCTTGCAACAAAACCTCCTCAGCATCAGCCCGATCTGATATAAATTCCCATTTATCGGCTGAGGCTGGGGACAGGCTGCCAGCGGAGGGGACAGAGCTGGTGGCTGGGGGTCCTGGTGTGGCGTGGGCCACCTTGCCATCCAGCAGCATCCTGGGGAGAAGCGAGGGGTGAGGAGGTGCCGTGGTCCCCTCCATCGCTGTCCCCTCCATCTCTGTCCCCAGCCACCCGCCCGCCTCCAGCTGGGGATGCTCCTGGGCCCTCTCTGCCCCCCCTTGCCCGGTTGAGTCATCCATCTTTCGCTGTGTAAGAGGCCTGTTGCAATTAAGTAGGCTGAAGTGCTCCTGAACTCTTTAACCTTTGCCCTGGGATTGCTCTTTTTGCCCCGGGGCTGTGGATCAGCTCCATTGCACTCTCCAAACAGCGCCTGCTACTTAGCTGACATTTCTTTCTCCTGCTGGATCCTATTAGCACCCTGAGGTTGAAAATGCTACTTTGGAGTGTTGTAAGGAATGTGATTTATACTGGAAAGTAGCGGCAATCTATCTTTCCCTATACACACACTACACATGAGGCTGGAGAGCTAAATCCACATCGCCTGAACAAACAGCAACTGGGATAATTGTTGAGGAGGCTTCAGACACCTAGCAGGCAGAGGAGGCTTGGTTGGACGGCGCAAGCGGGGCAGGCACCGGGGCCAGGGGATGCCGGGCTCGGGGCAGGCAGCCGGCAGCGGGGCTGTGCAGGAAACCCACTCCCCGTTGGGATCCCATCCCCGCTCCCCGTTGGGATCCCATCCCCGCACCGGTGCAAACTGGGGATGGGCACTGCTGGTTTCCAGGCAGTGCCGAAGGCCTCGTTGCGAGGTGTCTGGGCTGTTTGCAAAGGCTCTGGTTGTGGGGTCCATCGTGTACTTCTTCATGCTTTTCCTTGCCTGTCGGTCTTGTGTCAAGGGAAGACCAGAGCTGAGCAGAGTTTGCGCTGGTTTGCCCGTGTGTGAGTACGTATCATAGATAAGGCGATATGCATGGGAGGCAGATGAAAATAAGAATTGAATGGTGCCTGAAGGAGGGCTGATTAGCCTTTATCAGATATGACACACTAACCACTGAGGCTCCTTGCTGGAATACCGGGTTAAAATCTCTGCAGTGTCAAATTTCTTCCTCCTAAGCAAAGAGACACTTTCCATAGTGTTTGTGTGAGTCTTCTGGATAAGCCCTGGAGACTGAAACTGTCTCAGCTTCATCTGGGCATTAAAAGTCCCACCCACGTGTTTAAAAAAAGCCCCAAACCCAGAAACGCAAAAGCTGACATTTACTCTGAAATGTCTTCTTCCTGCACTGCTGATGGCACCCCGTGTGAGCGGCGCGTCCTCCCTCCTCCCGGAGCTGGCTGCGTTTTAGCAGGGCTGCGGGCATCCTCGCGGGCACTCACACCAACGGCCCAGCTGAAAGCCAAGAGGTTATTTTGCACGTGTGAAAGTGTGCGTACAAACACACACACGGACACTAGCACAATACTTTCCGGGAGAAAAACCAACTACAAAAAACCCTCCCAACCCTAAGCAGCCTCTATGTCAAAAGCCCTTTTATAAAAGCCTCGGTAGCTGAAGAATTGCCATTGTTTCAGTCTCCAGTGAGTGCTAGTCTTAAAATATTTCCAACTCAGAGCAGGCTTTGACATTCTGCCCAGACCCAGGAGAGGGAACAAACATGAGTTCAGAAATGTTTCTACACGGCACAGATCCTTCTTCTTTTTAGAGAACCACATTCAGCATCTTGCATCCTGTGGCTATGTCCCCCCAAAGGGGCAGAAACACCCCAAAAACAGGGAGGTGGGAGCTTCTTGGGGGCTCCTGGTAAGGCAGGGAGACCTGGCCCAGCATTTGTGCCGAGGCACCGGGCTTTGCTTTTCGTGCTGGTTACTCAGCCTTTCCCTTGTGAGGAGCAAAACCACCCCCCACCCCCCCACTCCCCCCTGCCCCAAACTATGGCACTCCAGGCTGCTCTTGCTCGGATGCCAACGGCCGTGCAGCCCTAACTCCCCACCCTGCTGGATGCCGGTGGATGGTCCAAAATCACAGGCTGTATAGACCCTGGAAATCAAAGACGACAGAAAGTATGCAGCACTATTAACTCCCTTTAGCCCTTTTTTGTGTGTTCGTCAGTGATCCTGGCTGTGACAGAGTTCAAATCCGGGAGGACGAAGCTCTCATGCTTTGCTCTCTGTCGCTGAGGGATGGACCACGGCACATGCACCCACTGCAGCACTGGCTCCGTGTGCTGGTGGGAGCTGGGGCAGGAGGACCTTGGAACAAGGCTGTTGACTGGCTGGGGAGTCACAGCACAGTTTTTGGCCAGAGTTTGTGTTTTCTCATGCTTTCTCTTTCCATAATGTAAAATAAGGAGGACAGGAGCCGAGACGTACGTAACTGGCTCAGCTACGCTTCTGCAGGCTGAGGCCATCCCCACCTTCCTGCAAATAACATTTTGGCAGAAGGATGCAGAAAACTGCTGGAAATCTGCCGGTGAGTGGGAATGAGCTGGCTGCCCCGGGGTCTGCAGGCTCTGCGTGCGGCGCTGATGCCCAGGGCAGTTCGAGGTAACGTGCGCTTATCTCAGCTGCGAGCGCTCCTCGCATCGGATGAAGGGCAGTGTTTGCCCAGGAACAATGTGGGGTTAAAATTTAGTAAGTCCTTGTGCAACTCTTTATAGAGAGGCAGGGAGGACAAATAAACATCTCTTAAAACACAGTCAGCAGTCAGGCTTGCTGTTTAATTCATTCTCCGGAAATGCACGTTGTTTGTAGCCGTTCATTGCAGGAGCTCGGAACAGCAGGGGTTTGATCCACTCCAAATTTCAGGCTAAATAATGCGATCCTCATTCTTCTCTTGTTTGTTCCGACGAGAGAACACAAGGTCAAATCTTCGACTAGCACAAAGTTTGCTCCGAACTACTGAATATTTTTTATTTGCGAAAGTTTCTTCTCTGCTTGCTCTCTCTCTCTTAGCATGCCTCCCCCTCCCTCCAGCTAGCGAGCCCAGGAGGAACCCAAGTTCCCAGAGGATTTGGGTTTCCTCCTTGAGTGATAAAGGCTTCTGGGTGGAATCAAAGCTGGTGGCCAAAACCAGAGGCTCCTAAGGTTGAAGGTTAGGATGTCTTTTATCTGCTCCCCTCGCATGGAGAGACAATCAGGGAAGCAACCACATGTGGGACAGCCAGCTCCCTCCTCCCCTTGGGGCTGCCCAGCCTGCCCTGGGGATGCTGCAGTGGGTGCTGGCAGAGAAATCCCCCTTCTCTGGGAGCTGGTTCAGCCCCATCCATTTCACACTGCCGAGAGCGAGCAGTGCCAGCCGTATTGACAGAAAACCCATGAACTGGGTCATGTTGCCCATTCCCCTCCCAGCACAGAGCTCTCCTCGTGCGCAGACAAACAGGGAGCTCATTGCTGAGGGGGGTGTACGGGTCACAGTGTCCGTACTGGTTCCAGGAGCTGCTCAAATGGGCCCAAAGCCTCAAAGAAATGTTCTTCTCTAGGACAAGAGCCAAAGCTGCCCCGTGCCAAGGGCTGGGCATCAGGGGAGTTGAATGGAGGGAGGAGGGGGGATCCTTCTTGATTTTAATAACCTCATGGCAGCGCCGGAGCCAGCGATGTGCCTGACCTACACCCAGCCCAGAGAGCTCTGAGCACAACTGATCCATTGGCAAGCGAGCAAACGCGGCGGTGCGGGGAGGACCTGACCGCGGTACCCAACCGGCATCTCTCCCAGGCCAGCCGGGAGCCAGTGGCACTGTGGCCGTGTCATGGTGACTAACCACCGGGATGAAGCCACACATAGCAGCGTGTCCTCCATCCTGGGCACGGTGTGCAGTGCACAGCCCCAGCACCCCTGCCCCATACCCTCCATGCTCGACAGCCCCAGCACAGAGAAACCTGGACCTGTGGAGATGTATTTTGAGATGTCCCCGTGTGGCGAACTTCCCTTTTGTGTAACTGGCTTCTGGTAGGGAAAGGCGTTGGTTTGTACATGCCCCTGGGACAGCTCTAAGTAGTGCACATAAGGTTTTGGCTGCTAATAAGTCAAAAGGTGTGCTCTTTGGCTCAGAAGCTAGATTCCCATCTCCTTATGGAGTCTGCTAATGGATCATCAGTGGATTTGAGTGTCCTTCCTCCCCAGCTGTCTGGTTTATCCAGTCTGGCAACACATCCTTAAGCCTTTTCCTTTGACTCTGTTGTTTTAGCATCTTACACCCTTGGGCCGCTCTCACTGACCTCACAGGTTCTGCCGCAAAGGATGGGTATTTCTGATAGCGTGCTCTTTTCTGTCCCTCAGCCGAGGTGGTTGGTAGGGTGGCAGGTATATAATGGCAAACAAGGGGAGGAAAGGGAAGACACTATGGTGCTAGGTGATTCCTCCCCCCCCAAATCCCCAGGTTCTTACTATTTAAGAGCTAGGGGGAATAAAAATGACATCTGATGACACAGTGGGCCTAATCCTGTAGTCTACCTCTCCTCAGGCATGTGGACACAGATTCTCTTGCCTGACCGCTGGTGGCATTAGCCAGTGAGTGTTGATCCCGAGGGGAGGGGATGGGTGAACACCCAGAGCGAGAGAGCGCGGTGTGGGCAGCAGCGTGGAGGAGGGGGGAGGGTGATGGGCCAGAGGATGTGTCCTCGCAGTGGGTAACTCTTTTGGGACAGAAGCCAGGTCTTCAGGATGTCAGTGTCACGTCCCTCCCCTTGGGTTATATCTTCTCTATTAGACCTGTATTAGTGCTGCCTACACGGAGCAGCAGACTTTATCTCTGACGGTAATTACAGAGCTCGTTAAACACAGAAAACCAAACCCTGGTGCGCAATAAGGAAAAATAAGGCAAGTTAAAAGGTGGGCAGAGTCTGGCATTGCCTCTTGCCGGCAGCGTCGCCTTGCTCCCGGGCAAGCGCCGTGCCAAGTTTCAGTTCTGCACGGCAGAAATGAATCACGGCAAATTGCTGCCGGAGCCTCTGCCGCCGTCAAACACCAACTGCTTCGGTATAAAGGGAAAGCACTGCTGGCCCCCGCTCCTGCCGTCTGAGCACAAGGCTGCTAATTAGTAAATAAGGGATAATCCGATCAATTAAGTGCTCAGCCCGGAGGCTGGAGAGGAGGGCACACCTCTGCCAGCGAGGCAGGGAAGGGATGGCTGTGCGGGGTCGGCGTGGGGCTCGGGGCAGCTCTGGGGGTGCAGGGGGCTGGCGGAGGCTGCTGGGGGTCTCTGCCACAGGATCTTCCTCTAAACGCAGGCACGCAATGCCTCTCACTGAACAGTCTTCCCTCTCCGGTGACTGTGTTGTTAATTGGGATGCAGTGAATTTGGCCAGTGGGATGGATGCTCGGTGTGTCTTGTGCCCCCCAAGGTGTGCTGGGCTCTCCTCCCGTGGGTGGGTGTGATGCTGGGGGTGGTTACCACAAGGCAGAGAGGTTTTGATGCCCTGAGTGCATGGGCAGACTCCATCCCTCCTCCGGCCATCCCTCCGAGGATGGAGGGGCTGGAGCCTGTCCTTACCCCAGGCCACCCCCTAAGTCATCCCAGTGTCACCACAGCCCGCGTAGTGGCCACCCGCACCCGTGGGGTCTGGCACCTCAACGGCGAGCGAGGCGCAGGCAAGCTGCGGGAATCGCTGAATAGTTCCAGACCTGCACATTCAACCTCAGGAGAGCAGCAAGAGGAAATTAAATGCTCACTTGATGATGGCAAGTAGGGCTCTCTGGGGGCTTTGCAGCAGCCGGGCGGCTCACCTGTGGGGCCATGGGTCCCACTCCCACGGCTGGCCCCACGCCAGCCCCCCCCGGGCAGCCCTGTGCCCCCAGGGCTCAGCCCTGTCCCGGCACATCCCACATACTGAGGGCTCTTCTGAGCATCCCTCGCTGCTTCCCCTCAGCCAGCTTTGGCACTATTAAAACATTTTCCAGCAGCACCGATTTCAATTACATGTTTTTAAAAAGTCATTAAAGAGAATTCCCCATGAAACTATTTTTATTTCCCGCCTCTCCTCCCTGCATCCCCGCCCTGCCATCTACTTCCAAACTAATGAGATTAATTGAAAACTGCAAACATCTTCCAAGGGCCCAAGGCAAACTCAACGTCAAACAACTGTAACTCTCCGCAAACGGTGGAGGATCACATCCACCCTCCCTCCTGCTTGCCTGCTCAGTGCATCTCTCCCACCAAGGGGCTGCATTTTGCAGACTCAGAAGGTGCTCAGGGTTTGAAACCTTTGATATTTTTTCCCCTATTTGAGGAAGGAAAAAGGAAGTGCCTGAGGAATGAGAACTGCCAAATGCGATAATGTGAAATCTTACTTTTGGCTGGCAGGCGGAGGGGGGTCTCTCCGGTGTGTGGTGTTAACTGGGAAAGTTGAAATAGGGAAGTGGGGAGGAATATTAGAAAAGTTATTCTGCTTTCTCTCAGCCCCGCAGGTAGGAAAAGAAAAATAAAATCCCCCAAACCCAATAACCTGCGAACCAAACCTGACAATAGCCCTATTCACCTCCCAGGCTTTTATCCGCTCCCGCTGTTTGATTCCTCCCACCCTGGCACGGGGTTAATCAATAGAACAAATCTCCGGCGAGGCACCTCTCCCGGCCCCCACGGGCTCCTCCGGGATTGATTAAAGCACACAGCCGTCCGCAGGGCTGCGCGCCTCCGAACGCAGCAGCGTGCTTTTTCAGGCTGCCTTGCTCTCCTCCGGGTAAATAAAGGAGAGGAGATTTGTTACGTGGTGGAACCGCTCAGTGTCACTTTCCCTCTGGCCCTGCTTTAAGCAGGATGAAGGAAAAACACAAATAAAGCCCCTAACCCTGCTGAATTTTGTGGGATCATGCATTTATACATCGATGCACACACGGAGCGGTGAGGAAGATGGCAACAATAGTTTTGGAATTGGAGAAAAACATGCATTTGCATGGAAACCTCCCCAAAACCCAGTCTGTGCAAATACACGGGCGCTGATGATGGGGGAGACAATTAAGGCTGCGGAATGGACTCACTCCTTTGCCGGGATGACTTTAGCTTCACTTACAGCTCAGGCGTGCTGCCAGCCCCTCTCCTTGCAGGGGCGTGGGTGGGTGTCTGTGGGACTGCAGGGAAGATGTTGTGAGATGCCCATGGACGGTCCGGCGCGTCACCCCCCCCTCCAAGAGTACAGGGTGCCTGGGACCGGAGGGTGCACAGAGAGCACCGAGCACCCCACTGGCTCGGTGCAGGCACACGCAGGGGCCCAGGGCAGCCGTCGGACAGCCTGCCCTGCTGTGCTGATGCGGCAGCCAGGCCAAAAAAGACCATGGTGGATCCCATCCCCGGCACCCTCTGACAAGTTTAAAACCCCCAGTTTATTAAAGAGACATTCTTATGCTAATAAAAGACGCGTTGTCTGGTGGTGGAGAGGCTGCAGGATGTTATGGTTGGAATGTTCCTCGGCCCTTGTGTAATTAAAAGCCCCACCAGCTGTGGATCTGCGAGAAGCTATTTTTTCGACCCCCAGACAGACAGACTTGATGTTTTCTGTGATCTCCATGATGTCACCAGCTCCCCTTTGATGTGTGCAACCGAGGAACCACCGAGGCTCATGACTCCGGGGGGATATTTGTCTGAGTATTGCTCATTAGATGACCCAGTAGGATGGAGGCAAGATTAATTGCAGAAGGGAAGAGACGGATCCCTGCATCCATATTCATTAGCGCGTTAGGGCTCGGTGGCCATTGTGGTGAGCCAAATGCAAAAATAATCATAGGACGAAGTCACTTCCCTGAAGATTTCAGTAATGGGACAAAAGGATGGATTGATTTCCCCATTTCATGTGGAGAGGATGGAGATGCAGAGCAATTAAAGGCCTGTCTTAACATAATAAAGCAGAGTGTCCCACAAGGGGTGTACAGTAGAGCCAGACCTGGAGCAGATCCCTCCTGATCCCCCCTTGTGCTGTCACATTTGTATAACACCATGAAACCACAAATTTGCAGCGGTTTCCTTATGCAAGTCCTCCTCTTGGGCTGGCTGGTGGCAAATAACGTTGCAGGCGTGGCCGGGGGTACACAGAGCAGCGATGCTGAACGCTGCCGCAGCCGGCAGCGATGGACCAACCCTTGGGGGTTGTGGGGCATGAATGAACCGGGGTCTGAGCAAATGGCCTCAGGAGATCAGCCCTCCCCGTGCTGCGTCTTCTGACCCCACAGCATACAAACAAACCTCCTCAACTCATTGGAAAACACTTTGTTCCTATTTTCTTTCCAACACTCTCGTTCCCATCACCACATTAGATGCTGGAGACAAAAGGCTCTCCCATGGCACAGCTTGGATGCTCCCTGGGGACTCCTGGCCCTTCTCTGGTGACCAGGATTTTCCAGAGACAGAAAAAGCTGGAGGCAAAATCCTGCTGCCCATTATAATAACAGAAAGGAACATATTTTATGCAAGCCCTCTTCAGGCTCTGGGGGTCCATAGAGGACAGCTGGAGCCCATCCTTCTGCCCAGGCTTGGTAGACCATTACGCTGGCAGCTTCTGAGCTGTTATTCTGGGCTAGATGAAAAACAGTCCCAGGACAGCAGAGAGGGCACAGCACAGGTTGTAGGAACAGTATGTCCCCTCTGCTCACACCCTGGCTGCTTGCTGGGGCAAATACCGGTCCCAAGCCTTGGAGTGAACGTTTCTGCAGGTATTTACCCTGCAAGCAGCCCAGGACTGGATTAAGATAAGGTGAGCGCTGGGACGATGTGGAAATGCCTGTCAGGCCTACAAACCTGCGGGGCAAATTAAGCAATCATGTTCCCAGGACATACATAAAAATAAGTAAAAAACACTATTAATCCATAGCAACAAAAGGAGATAGCATGGCAACAGCAGCAACTGCTGCAAAACAAAACAGTAACAAGAAGAGAGGAGGGGAGAGAGAAAATAAAGCCCTGCTCTGCCCATCAGGGGGTTTTAAGGTAAAGTGGGGTGTTGCATCCCAGGCAGTAAATGGGTTGGGTGCTGATGCGAGGGGCCGGCTGCCTGGTCCTGCATCCACCTGTGCACAGGTCTGCTTGGCTGCCGGGGTCCTGGAGGATCCCAGGGTGCCTGGTTTGGCCTCCGGAGCCGGGAAGGGGCTGCAGCGAGGCGCTGGCCATGGCACAGGGCAGTGGTGACGGCGTTTCCCAGGCTGTCCTTAGGGCAGGTCTGACTGCTGCGGTTCTCTGGGGGTACCTGAGCCTGCGTTCAGCCCCAGGAAGGTCCCAGCTCCTGATGATCGCCAGCAGAGCGGGGCTGGGAGCTGAGGATATCAAGTCCGTTGCAGGTTAATTGCTATCGAGGAAATAAAAGCAAAAAAATGGCCAGCACAGGAGGATCAGTCCTCAACAGCAACTCGCAATCACTTTACAAAGATGAGCTGCTCACGGCTGTTGGCACTGCAGAGGAAAAGAGCCATTTACCCCTTAGGACTGATGCGCCATGGTCTTGCTGGATTAAACAGCAAGGCCAGGGGTGGAGCTGCTCCTCAGAGGCAGCCCCGCCGTGCTCCCACCGTCCAGAACGATGCTTTTGGCTCTGATGAAGGCAAATCACCCCAAGGAACAAAACTGGGATAAACTCAGCGTCAAAACAAGGCTTAAACCCTGTTTTGAACCCAGGTAATGCTCTGCTGCGGGTGCGTAGGAGGAGCGCGATGGAAATAAGCCCTAATGGGTGTTAATTTGAAGCGGCAAGTTTGTGAGTCAGGCGGGGGGCTGCAAGGGGAGGGGTGGGCAGGCAGCACCGTGCAGGGCTGAGAAGCGTTGCTGCTTCTGCTGCGTGCTAAAAGGGGTTACGTATGCTTGTGCCAGGCCGAGAGCACCGCAGAGGTGTTAGGTGGGCTTGGGATTTGAAAGGAGAAGGGGAGCTGCGTGGAGAGTAGAGAGGGGATTGCATAAAGCCGAGTTACAGGCAGTCTGGCTTTATCGGAACCCACGTTCAACGGGTTGTTGTTAAGAGGAGATTTTCCATGCTGTGAGAGCCAAAGCAAATACGGTGAAACTTAATTGAATGCTTGCCTGCTAAAATAATAATTTTCCTATGAATTGAGGAAGGTGAAGTACAATGGGAGATGGACCTGATAAAGGAACAATGACTCTCCAGTGTGCCTGGCAGAAGTGCACAGAGAGAGAGCACCAGAAGGTAGGGTTTTTGTGTGGAGGGTTCTCCACTTCTTCTCTGATACAGGTCCGTGGGCAGGATGCCCTCCATGGCTGCGCCGGCTGTCAAAGCCCTCTTGTACTGCCTGTCTCCATCACAAAACCTGAGCGTACGCTCCAGTGCTGCTCTGCACCGTCAGTTCAAGGAATGGTATTGTCTGGATTACTGGCAGCAAGTGGAAACACTATTGCTTGTCTAGAGAAATGAGGAGGAAGGGGGAGAAAAAAATCTGTGAATAACTGCAATTTTAATTCTACTCTTGCTTGCTGGGACTGGGGAGACAGGAGACACCTCATCTGCTGGGCCTGGGGCCACTTCTGCACTGCGAGAACTTGTTCAGGGCTCTGGACAGAAAAAAATGTCAGCTGGAAGAAAGCCCTTCCAAATAAGAAGGGAATGGAAATATCATCACCACACAAAGAACCTGGGAGAATCGTTTCAAGAGGCAACGCTGGAAAAAAAAGAAAAAACAAAAGAGGTCTCGACCGTGCACCTGCAGGTCCTGCAGCCGTGAGCGTGCGGAGCGTGCCTTGCACGCCCGTGCACTCCTGCGGCACAGCCGGAGCGCGTGCTCCCAGGTCTGCAAAAATGGCAGACTTGGAGCCCAGGCAGACATTTATTTTGAAAGCCTCTCTCTAAATGTTGTTTCCACTTAGAAAGAAAAAAGTTAGGACGGATAGATGGCTTTCACCTTTAAAGGGCTCCTCCCTGGCAGCACCCTGCTGGCAGGAGCGCTCCCGGCTCACCCCTAGGGCATCAGCATCTTTTAGCACCCCAGAAAGAAAGGCTTTCCAGCTCTCCCCCGGGCTGCAATAGGTGTCAGGGCACCAACGTCACGTGGCAAAATGGGGAGAATAGGAAGCGTTTCGGAGCTCTTCCCTTTTTTCCATCAGCTGGCTTCGTCTCGGCGCTGCCCGCTCCAGCCAGTGCATTTGACTTGTTGGGTTTGACTTGGGGTTCGTGGGTTCAACACTTTTATATTGAGGCCTCAAACCATGGGGAAGGGTTAAGTCAAAACCTCGTTTTTTCATTATTTTAATAAATGTGATAATTTAAAAAAGTCTAGTTTTCTAGTCTCCTCCAAATGCAGATATTCTTTCTCTTTTATTTTTCTCAAACCCGCTCCCCAAACCAGCTGAAGTTAGACACTACATTACTTGGCACTGACTCTTTTTGATATGTTGAACATTACTTCATGGCTGAAATTACCCACTAATAAACCCACTAATAAAATAGAAACTAATAACTTTTACCCTCTTTGTCTTTCTATGGGAGTCAGGAACGGCTTAGTCTCTACAATAATTATACTGTATGCACGGCAAAAAAAGTTCTTGACTCCTGCCATTGCCAGACCTTCCCCACCAAAGGAAAAAAAAAGTTGGCAATAAATTTAAAACAGTTTTATTTACCTTGAACTACTCAGCCAAGAATGCACATTATTTAGGGACTGGAATAAAAAGCCATTCACTCTAGTTCAATTGGCCATTTAGTTCAATTTGTGTGTGTTGCTGCAGGTAATTACTATGGTAATAATGTACTGTAATCTGCGCTGATTTGGAACTTGTCCTGTTTCTGTATTAATAATAAGTGCCATATATGTACTAATTACCAGTTTGTTACCATGGTTATTTGCGTAGATGCTATGTTAATGATACCCTGGAAACATAAAGCAATCACATTTCTGAATTAAATCTTTGTGGTCTCTTTAGTGCTAAAAGCCCAATTCACATAAAATAATGATGAAGAAAATGAGATCATCGTCGCTGACTTGCCAGCAAGCTGATTAGCTGCACTGCATAAATATACGATTTTACCATACTGAAAAATTAGAGCCTCCAAAACATTTTCCATGGTTGCTAAGTAACTTCCCGAAGATTACATCACTTACAGGAATACGCAGTGCCAAATCTGTCATGCACACGTATTTATAGAGCATACAGTGCGGGGAACGCATGCTTGGCGGAGAGGGCTCCGGTGCTGCCGTAGGTGTAAGCTGCTGGCTCCGCGCCGGAGGAGAGGGGTAAATAAACAGACATCCCTGCCCTTTCCCCACGAACTCACACACGCACCCCTCGCTCCCTGGAAGGAGCCGGGAGGCAATCCAGAGATGTACTTTTTTAGGATTATTTAAAGCCAGAAGGGACCTCTGCTATCCCTCCTCTACAATAATTTCACGTTGCAAGTCCTGCGCTGGCTTGCATCTCTTTTCCCCTTTAAATTGAACCGAGCAGCACATTTTTGGGGATGATTTGTTGGAAATGTGTACTGGAAGGGACAGGGCTGGCTACTGCTGTCTCCCGGTCCGAGCCAGCGCTGCTGCGCATCACCACGCTTGCGCAGGGCAGACGTCCCGAGGTTCTGCTGTGGGACGGTGAAGAGTGTTTGTCCCCGCAAAGCTGCTCCCTGCGGTCTGCCATCCAACTTATTCCCATGCAGCAGCTACTTTGCTGGCCATACCGGATCTACATTACAATTAAAAATAGTTTATTGGCAACAAAAACATTCCCTTTTCCCTGATCGCGCAGCAAACAATGGGTCCTTCCTAGCCTGAAATTAATGGCAATTCTTTAACCAGATGACACTGGTGCCGGGGCTGGGGATGGGAGAGCTGGCGCAGTGAAACGGCGTGCCCCTGCAGACAGCGATGGATGAGGCATGGAAACATGTAGGTCTGAATGCTGTAGTAAAGTTTGATCCCTGCTGCTGTGGGTGAAGCCCCATGGATCCGAAGCCCTTAAAGGTCCGTTGGGAGCAGCAAGTGCCAGAAGGCAGTGGGGTTTGGGCACCCAACCTGACTTTGGGTCAGCCGAAGGATGGAGCTGGGGTTCTCCTCTCTCACTGGCAGAGTTTGTCCAGGAGCTCAACAAGGAGGTGGGAAAGAGCATCCTGGTGAGTCTGCTCGAGAGAAACCGGTGTCCTGGATCGGTGTACCTGGGATGACCAACAACCCCTTCCATACTGGCCAAAAACCCCAGGAAAATCACGACATCAATTTGCCAAGTGAGATTGCCTGATCCTCAGCATGTTGCAGAGGTGCTGCCTGAAGCACCCACTGGAAAGCCCCTGGCTTTCACCCGGTGAGATGCTGCTGGACCGCAGCTGCAGTGGGAGCAGTTTCTCTCCGTTATCCTCCCTCCACTTTGGCCCAAGGCCATGGCAGCATTTTCCTCCCCGCTCCTGCAAAACCCAGTCCTGTGCAGCGGATGCCATGTAATTTGAAAAGCTACTTAGTGCTCTTTATTATCTGGTCATTATTTTTCCACTGAAGCCTGAGATAAGCAAAGCATAAATCAAACCAGAACAGGAGCCACTTGGAGCAGGTAAAGGATGGAAAAGATTGTAATCAGTGAATCTGGGCAAGAAAAGCCAAAAGAGGGAGAGGGAGGGAGGAAAGGGGGGTGAGAAACAAAGAAAGGGAGAGAAACACCACTTGTTGTTTGTGGGATGAAGACAAATGTTTCCAAAGCCACATTTTCCACATGACTCCCAGTAAAAGCACTTGGTTTGATTATTAATCACAGGGCGGCCTCCATCCATCACTCCATCCCTCCGTGCCTCCCGAGCTGTTTGATGTGCTACCCTCCGCTCTCCCGTTCCGCATCCCCCCCCATCGCGCAGCTCTGACAGGGGAAAGCCCGGGAAGTTATTCCAATAAAGAAAATGCAATCAAATAAATAGAGGAGGAAATAAATAAGACTATCAGGAAAGCTTCTGCTGTGCTGGTTGGATCCCTGCCTCTCGAGGCTTCTGGAGAGCTGCTGACACTGGGAGCGTCTTCTGAAATGGATGGACTTTGCCTCTTGCCTCATACATCTGTTTAATGACCTCTCCTTGCAGGCACTTGACATGTGATTTATGGGATATAAATTTTACCTCTTTGCTTCGGTGTTGCAATCGCTACGTTCTGCAAGGTGAGAACACCTTACCCCGCCGGGATGCTGTGCTGGCTCCCTCGCCCTCCTGGCTCGCTGAACTTTCTTCCTCTGGCCCTTCCTTTAAAAAAAAAACAAACCAAAACAAATCAGAAAAAACAACCATCGAAAAAACAACAGACCTTTAAAAATATGTTTTTTCCTCTTTACAAGAAAACGGCTGCTGACGCAGCCTTTGCAGCGTTCAAGGCTGATGGCGCTTTTCAGAAACAAGAAAACAGCAGCATCCCAGCTGATTTCCTGCAAATAATAATAAAAAAATGTATATAAATAAATAAGTCCTTAATTCTTTTACTGGCATCTGTAGCCTCTAATTCATAAATTCATCAGGACTTTCCCAGGATGTCAGTTTTGGCAAATGAGCCCTGAGTTGCTTCATGCTAATGGAGCGGTGGGCTGCCTGACCTCAGGAAATAGAGAGGCCAAACATGAAAAAACAGAGCCGGGTTCAAGGCTGGGGCTGTGAACCCCAGATTTGAGGGTGAGGTCGGGAAAGGGTCAGGGAAGCATTGTGTGTGCGCGAGGGAGAAACGCTGGTTTCTATTTAAAACCTTTCATGCCGCTGCCGGAGACCTCTCGCCATTGTGTGCGGGAGCAGCCCCGGCTCTTGAGAAATGTGCCTTGAAGATCCTGACTGCAGGAATGGGAAAAGATTGGAAACAGTCACACTTATGTGTGACAACCCAAACCCTCCCCTACCTTGGGAAGCAGGGGAGGGCGAGCTCTGCCTGGCTCCTTTCAGCGGCTAACGCGGATGGATTTGCTTTGGCATTTAAGGGTGATGGATGAGCCAGGTGCTATTCATTAGAAATGATTTGTCGGGGCCAGCGTAGCTCGCCTGCCCATTAGGACGCATTTACTTCGCAGGTTAGTAATGATGGGTGCGCTTAATAGTTTCTAAGTATCAGAGGGCATTAAAAAGCCCTGGAAGAGAAGGCTATCAATATTTACAGCTTCAATTTGTTGGGGGAGGAAACCGGTGCGTGCGCCTGGAAGGGGCGTCCGCCCCGAGTCCCTGCTCACGTTGGCACGGGGGAGGCTGGAGAGGAGCAAGAAGGGATGGTTGGCAATCTGGCTGTGCTTTGTCCTTAATGCATCCGAGTGATGTGGCAGCAGCAGCTTGTTCGGCTCTGGCAGGGGGAAACTGAAGTCTGTCACCAAATTTGGGAGAATTTGGAGAGCCAGCAGCAGAGCTCAGCAGCCCTGGCTCTAGTCCCAGGGGTGGTGGTCCTGCTGGGGTTGGTTCGCCACCGTCATGGACCATGTTCAGAGGAGGCAGGAGGTCATTCACTGAGGGATGATTATGGCTATTACATCCCAATTCCTTTCCCCTGCCCTCCCCCCGGCCCGGGCTTCTCTCGGAGCGAGATCCTGTTAACAGCCCTCTGCCGATGGGCGGCCATTTACTTAAGTCCCAATTTTTCATTAAAATAGCACATATGGCTATCAAGCATCGCAAGGTCACAGGGCTGCATTGTCTCAGCTTAATATGATGCTATTAAGGCTGGACTATAATGTCCCAGATACAGCAAGTTCAGCAGCATAAGATCAAGCATTGGGCAAGACTGCAATTTCCTCCTGTCCTCCTGCTATGATCTTATCAAAGCCTGACTGATCTCTATATACGAAATCGCACCAGAGAGCATTAAGTATCCTGAAAGGCTCCGCTTCCACCAGCCCACGGGGAGGTTGGCTTCACAGCCCAGCTCCCTTTGTGTCGGCAGGGACCGGGGCAGCATCGGTTGGGGCGATTCAATCAGCTGGGCTCAGAGATGGGTGTGAGTTTGTGTTTTATCTTTGCGTTGCTTTTGAGTTATTTTGGGATTTTTGTTGGTTTGTTGTTTGTTTTTTTTTTCTGAAGCCTGACCTCCATTCAAGCCCACATGGTTTTGAGTCTATTTTTTTGCCCAGCTTGGCAGTGTGCTGCTGGCTCTCAGCTGTCCTGGGACCCTCGGAGCGGTGGCCGTCACTGGCTCTCTGCAGCCCTCAGCAACCCTTTTATATCTCCCTCAACTGAACTAGACAAAAATCATTCTTTCCTTCCAGCCTTAATCTTTCTATCTGAGCTACAAGTGCCTGCACGCAGTCCCTTGATCTTACCACGTACCTGTACAGTTCCGAGCACAGCAGGGCTCTGCTCCCCGTACCTGATGAAACGCAGGAAGGCTCGCTGACAATTACGGAACAGAAGCAGAGGTAGGAAAAGGTAGACTGGAAACTGTCTGGTGGCTTTATTAAGTAGTGTAAAGATACCCCACTCATTGGCACTGATGTAACGTGGTGTCCGTGTGCCCAGATGGGAGGTTTTCATAGCAAGCAGGCAGCACGTGAATCAAGGTAAGTTTGTGTGCACACCAGCCCTGCGCAGGAAGAGACGTCTCTCGCAGTATCTCCACGAGAAGGGTTTGCAGAGCAAACAAACGTGTTATTTCATGGAGAAACACCAAGCCCCCCCTGCCGCAGCCTGCACCGAGGTGTGCGGTGAGCAGGGGGAGCGGTATGGGAGGAAGGCTGTGGCTGCCTCCGGCTGATGTGCCGGGTGACACCGTGCACGCGCGGCCGTGCCGTGGTGCAGCCGCGCCAGGTCGGCGCCTCTGCGTGGCCCCATGCACCCCCGGCGAGCTGGGGGACGAGAGGGCAGCAGTGGGAAGGGGTTCGCTTGCAAAACAGACCAACCAAGTCACCAAAAAGGAGAACAGATGCAAAAGCCAACTCCTCTGCCATTAGTTCCCATTTGAGTCAGAACAGCTTAAAAGATAATCAGTTAATTGAGCAATGGAAGCCATCTCCCTATAGCTATGTGTCAGCTCCTATTAGCTGCTCTGTAATGTTAGCTGAGAATACACAGATACTCTCGGGAGATATCGATCATTTATTTACCAGGCCCGTGCTTCCCCTTCCCCTTCGGTGGGCAGGGAGCGCTGCGGTGGGCAGCCGCTCCATCACGCCACGCCAGGCTCCGCAGACAGCCGTCAGCTGCAATTGTTTTCTAGTGAAAATAGATGTTCAGTATTGATCTCTTTCCTCCAGTGGAGTCCGGGGGCCTTCTCTTTAGTTACTCTAATAAAACACAACTAATTAAATTTGTGCCTTGCTTTTTCAATATTGCATTATCCTAATTACTAATTAAGGGGACCACATGTAAGGGATAGGCATTATTCCCTGCAAAAGATCCCCTAATGGCCTAAATGACATCTTCTGGAAGGAGGAAATCTTTCAGCAGAGGCCAAGACTGAAGCTTGGGAAGGGATCCCTGGGGGCAGCTTAACAAGAGGCACTTTAACTCTTCAGCCGCTGCCCTGGTATTTGCTGAATCATGGGCTATCGGGGAAAGCACCCGTGCAAAGCCGCCCTGCGCACGGGAAGCAGCTGACGGCAGCTTCTGTGCAAGGAGAAACTGGGGAGAAATTAAAAGGAATGGGGACATCTGTGCATGCCACCATCTGCCTGCGAAACCACGTCAGGGGAAAGTGGAGGAACTGACTCTTCAAGATGAGTGGGTCACCCACTTGTGTCCTCCCACGCCGAGCCGAGCCACGCAGCCCGACCGACTGCAGCGTCCAGCCCGTACAGGGACAGACCAGGGCTGGGGCTTGTCAGGCAGGGATGAGCCCTTTCAAGCCTGTACATGACGTCCTGTTCTTGTCAGGTCCGTGCTAAAACCATTTCCTTATGTTCCAAGTGGCAATTAAATACAGAAAATTATAAAGAAGGTTCTTTGGGGCACTGCTGGCAACAAGGGGAAAGCTTGCCACTCTGCGCTGCAGGAGCACGCCCTCATCACCAGTGACGCCGGGTAATGAAGCACTGGGTGATGCGCTGAGCAAGGGACATCAAATAAGAGCCAGGCTTAAACCAGATCTCCAGGCTCTCAGCAGCCCTGCTTTGGGACTCGGTCCGAGTTAAGCTGGTTTCTACACAAAGACCTTTGAATAAATCCCAGACTTCCTTTAATACGCCCCAGGGACCAAAGATCAGCGGTGCAGGAGCCTGCACTGACCGTCTCCCCACTGGAGCATCCTTCGCTGGACTCCACTAACATTTTCATTTCATTTTCCGTGTGAATCGCTGCTCGTGCTCTGGCTGTTCTGGCTTCATAAGCCCCCGGTTCATTTCTCATACGGCTCTTTTAGAAACATATTTTTCCTCTTAAATATGTGGCCTGGAAGTGTGAGCAGAGATTTATGCCGAAAAGAATTTGGAAAGAATATCAAATAGGTATTTCGGTGGAGGGGAAAAAAAATATTCTGTGGGCATTATAGAGAACACCCCAGTGCTGGGACTCACGAAGAACGTGTTCTACCAAAGATCTAGGCGTGTACCAGGGCCAGCCTTACTGCCCCGTGCAGGAATGACACCCACCCTTCGGGATGAGCCTTTCAGCTGTAAGTCTCTACTTGGGGGGAGGAGAAGAGTCACCAGCATTTGACACTTGGGGAAACAGAGGCACAGCAGCACCTTGTACCAAGATGGGGACTGTTAGAGGTCAAACACCTTCCAGATCCTCCCCATTTTCCTTCTCATGATGTTTTGCACATTGCTTTACGTAGCAGTGTTGCAAACAAAATTGGGCCAAGACCCATATCATTAACTGAAACTTAAAAAGACTCCAGACAATACTGATGTCTATGATACAGCATCCTTTTGTTTCTGTTCTGCTCACAGGTTAAATTGATCATGGGTCCATTTTGGATTATTTTCTCTCTCCTTCCTTGAAGTGATTGAAATCTTAATAATCAAGGATAATATCGACGCCAAAGTTTTAAGCAATAAACATATAAACAGAATGAAGAGAAGCAGAATGCTCTCATCTCTCAACAGTGAAAATTGTTCTGTTTTATTTTGCTGTAGCAGATGTTAAGTTTCCAATAATAAAATAAAATAAAAAATCTAAGGGAGACATTTAGCAAAGTATAGCTTTACACTCCAGAGTTATCACTCCAATTTCAACTGGGACCATAAAGTTTTATGAGCTATTAAATTGTCCTAAACCTCCTTTAACACACTAGCGCTAATGTTGGAGATTAACCGTTTAGAAAAAGGAGGTTACCTTAGCAGAGATCGGGCCATTTTCCTGCGCTCTTATTCAGTCAATAACACTTTTCTATGGCAGAGCCATTTGCTGGAGTGTGTGGCTGGTAATTAGCCTGCATGCCCTGCAGGTAATGCAGTCGCAGTAGATGCAATCCCTCCCACAGCGAGAGCAGCATCAGCAGCACCAGGATGGATGTTCAGGAGAGCAGAGCTGTGGGCTGGGGCTCTGGAGGTAAAATCTCAGCTCCTTGTCTGGCTGCAGTTTTGGTTCCCTCATCCCCCTCAACGATTCAATAGGGATGCTTGTGATTTCCTCTTTCCCCATCCCTTTTCTGTTTGGGTGACAAATCCATCTGAACACGGTCTGTGACTATGTTTTATTACCTTGCAGAAGAGACCCTTGATCTCAGGTTGAATCCCCTGGATGGTAGAGTGAAACTGGTCTGTACACGACCCAGGAAAAGGTTAATAGCAATTTCAATTTGCACTCGCAGAGCTCTTTCCAGAGGAGGAAGTTAAAAACACTCCAGACACATCCACGGAGTGTCACAACACCCTCCAGAAGCCCCGTAGTATTTTATTGATTTTTAAACAGGCGCAAACCCAGGAGCAGAGATGGCCTGGATCCACAAAAAGCTCTTCAGCCTGTTAAAGGGGACTCGTGGGACTTTACCACTTGTAATCTGCCAGATCGCCACCCTTCCCCTCCCTGTTGAAGTGGTGTGTAACCCTCTGGGTACCAAACCGCTGAAAGTGTCATCGTTTTGACTCTAAGGTAGCCCAGCTGCCTGATGGTCTTGGCTGGCCACACCTGGAAACATCTGTTTTGAGAGAGCCGAGCAGCATGGGGTTGTCTCATGCTGACAACTTGCAGGGATCTGGCGTTTCTCCTAAAATTTTTGCTATGGCTCCTCTTCCACCGTGAGCTCTGGATGGTCCCCTGCTTGGCTGGCTTACAGCCCTGCTGGGGGCTGGAGCATGGAGGAGCGCCCTGTTATTAAGCTAGATGGTCACGTCCCCACTTTCCTCTGGTGTCACCTTGAACTTTTGGGGGCCATAAGGGAGGCCATTAGCAGAAGTGTGACCTGCCCCCAGAAGCGCTTGGTGGACATAGCCCTGATGCACAGGGAAGAGCCAGGCTGGACCCTCCAGCAGAATGAGCCTGGGGTTAACGTGCACAGAGCAACTGGACGGCAAGGCACTGGGGAGAGGGCGGCTCCTTCCCGGGAGGAGTTTTGAAAGAAAGGGTAACCCCTGCTCTATTTTTGAAAGAGATGTTGCAGAGGCCTTCTCCTGCATCCTGCGCACCACCGCTGCCAGGGCTCTGCTGCACCACAGGGTGGCTTGACAGCCCTCGGGGTGGGAAATGTCTCCTCCCAAAAGCCCGACTCCAATTTCCCTTCTGATAAAATCAGCAAAGACTAGCTTCCCCCTAAATTTTTTTGAAGGCAATTCCCATTTAGAGTCTTTATTGGTGGTTTCTCCCAGCCAAGGGCTTAGAGCCCTCCCAAAGCCAGGGTGGGATGTCTTCCCCACGCATACATTCCCATGCATTAAGAGGTGTTTCAAAGCCCCCAGCACCAGCGAGAGGAGCAAGCCGGACCCCGCCATCAGTTTCCTCTACTACAGCACAGCCCATGTTCCAGGTTTGGCTGCTCTGGACAGTCTTTGTTTTCTTCTCAGCCTTCTGCTGTGGTTATAATCCTAGCTGGGACTTCAAATGCATGGCTAGTCAGGGCAACAAGGCAGTGTGCCAGCCTGCTCTGGGGGGCAAGGAAGAGGTTATCTGACTTTGATCCTTCATCAGACTTTGAGGACGTGGTTCACAAGGTTCATGTACGCTGCAGCCTTTTTGGTTTTGATTAAAAGATGCGTTCTGCGGTCTGAGATGCCTCGGACATCAGCAGAACCTGCATTAAGGACAGCATTTAGTACAGCAAGCCTCAGGCTTCAGAAATGCTCTGACTAAGCCTGTCTTCACTGGTAGAGATCTGTCCTATGTCCCGTATCACAGAGAAACAAGGTTTAACTGGTACAAGCTTGAAGACTAATAGGACAGTCCATCTACACTTAGCTGAAGGTTTTAACTTTTGGAGCCGTGTCTTCTCAGGTAGGGCGGAGAGGAAGAAATCCCTCAGACGCAGCACACGGCGTGCAACGAACATTTTGACTGAGCGAGTTTTAAGAGTGAGTCAGAGAGATTTCCTAACACCTCTTCCCTCCCTGCGCTCCCTAGATAACAAACATCAGCTCTGAAAGACAGAAAAACTCCGTTTCTCACTCATCCCGACTGGAGACAGCCACTCCGGAGTCAGATGAGGATTCAGTGTCCCCCTGGCCAAAGGCTGTGAGTTTTCCTCTGCAATCTTTACTTGCCCACAACTACCACTGAGATTAGGGGCTACATGCTCTAACAGAGCTTGAGTTAACAGTTTTCTTCTTCCAAATCCCCCTCTCCTGAATTGAAGTAGCCTTGATTGAGCAATCCCATTCTCTACTGGTCCGTACAAGAGCTCCCAGCATCCTCCCAGAAAACAAGCCCCAGCAGGAGCAGGGCACTGGTATAGCAGCCCCAATGTCCCAGCTCGCTCTGCTGGGCTCCTGGCCCCACACAGGTGTGGTGTCCTCACCCCAAGGAGCTCTTGGTCAGAGGGAGCAAAGGACCCAACGCCCCAGGAGATGCTCTTTTGCTTGGCTTTAATAGTTAAAGGGATGAAAATAAAGGCAAGGCCCTGTTCAAACCGGAGACCTGTCAGCATTTCCAGGCCATTCATCTGCCTCTTTCAGCTCCTCTGCTTTCCTTCTAATGTATGTAGATGGAGAATGCAAATACCATCATGAGAAAACTGACCTTTTGGCTGAATGTCACAAAGTTCTGCAGCAGTGGGAGTGTTTGCATTCAGTTGCTAGCTTTAGCCTGTACAATTATTTATATATATCCATGTAAGCCTCGATGGGATGACTCGAAAATGGTTTTGACCTTGGTTGTTCTGATGGTTTGATGGATTGCCCTCTTTCAACGTTGTGTTGCTGACATCAATGCTAGCCTTTCAACTTATCAACCCCTAACAGGTACCTGGGTCTACCACTGTCCCAGAAAAGCCATCATTTAATAGCTGGGAAAACCAGCCAGCAGTCTGAGATTACACCTCTAGGAATGGAGTCATCTAAACTCCTTTGCTAACATGATGTTTAATGGTGGAAATCAAAAATATAAGATATGAGCTTGAAATTCCTGAGGGACTTTGTTTCCAGAGCATCTAATTGATGAAATCAACTTCAAAGGCACTCCAAAACATCCTGCTTTGGCCATGATGAGCTGGGTATGACCGCATGGCATGCTGCCGGTGCTGCTCTGGAGTGAGAGACATCTTTTCATAGAAATTAAGCCCAAAATGCAGCTTTGGTGGCACTTCCAAAAACCTTGGCCCACGCCTGCAGGAATCTTACAGTGCTTCCTTAGCCCTCGCCTCCCTAGGAGGGCGTTCGAAGGCTGAGCTGGAGTGGTCTCAAACTTTTCTCCTGCACGGATTTCACGCTGGCTGAAGGAAAAACGTCCTGCGCAGCGCATGACAGGGAAGCAGCCCGCCTGGCTGCTGGGCTCCCCCGCTCTGAATACTAACGCTGTGCTTTTGTGCTCGCTCGCCTCACACTGAAGCTCTGTTGAATTTCATTCCGACAGACAGGCTTACATCGTACGCTTCCTTTATAGGATGTTAAAATCCGTCTCTGCCAATCTCGAGGTCGTCGCCTGAGCGTGCTGGGCTGAGCCATGTGCATGGGGAGCGGCTTACGGCACCAAAACCCAGGAGGGGGTTTGGGGTGAGCTGTGGAGGACCAGAGATGGAGCTGGGTGCCATCCGAGCGGGGCTCCAGTGGCTCGGCCACCTTGGCTCTCACCCTCCATCCTGCCCGACTCCAGCCTGCCAACATCATTTTGACATCCAGCACCTCCAAACCCTTTTCTCATCCTTTCCAGCCCCTATTTTACATGCCACAGCCATCCTGTCGCCTGTGTCTCGATGATGTTGCTCTGAGAAATTAGGGCAACTGCTGTACGGGGCTTTTATTAGTATTGCCAAACTCTTTCAGCGTTTTTAGAAAGGGCTTGACAAGAGGCCAAGCCGTTTCTCCTTCTTCTGTTTCTTTTCCTCCACCTCCTCCCTCCCCACTCCCCCCTCCCCTTTGCTGTCTGTGGATACTTTGGGATGAATTAATTTAGACGTGTGGTTTTGAATGTTTTTGGCTGCTGGTTATCGAGCCATTCAGCAGTTCTGGGAGCCTCCCCCATCGGCCGCTATTGAACCAGACAGAGAGAGGCGGAGGAGATGGCAGCGCCCTGATTTGTTGGCTTGTTAGTTCTGCTCCTGCGAACCGTCCATCGTCTCATGTTTCTGCAGGCTGACAGGGAGAGACGGCAGCCAAAACGCTCCTCGTGGGCTGGCTGCGGAGCGATGCCCCTGCACAGGATGGTTGCTGGCAGCTCGGCGGAAGCGAAAATGGGTGGTTTCTCTCAGTTTTCCCTTTGTCTCCCCCCAGCCCCAGGTCACTGTCACCCCAGCTCTGCGCTGGGATCCGCGGTGGTGTCTTGGCAAGGTATTTTTAGCCCCACGGGGAAGCAGAGCTGACTGAATTACAGCAATACACATGTGGAAGAGACCTTCTCTCTGGTCCTTGCTTGCATCCTGGGCTGGCTTTGATTTCTCCTCCTCGGAGAGGCTCCGGCTCTGCCTCAAAGCCCTGTGGTTCCCGCTAGAGGCAGGAGCCCAGGTTCAGGGGCCACCCTGGCTGCTCCCCCAGTCCCACGGTGACCTCCGTCCTGGGGCAGGGCTCCGTGGGCACCGGAGCAATCGGCAGAGCCGGGCTCACCACTGCTAAAGGACCGGCAAGCTGCGGTCCCCGCACGGCTGGCTCTCCCGGAGCCTCCGGTGATGTAAGCAGAAGCAGAGATAACCACTAAATCCTCCTGAAAAGCACTTCCTACCGGTGCCACTCTGGGGGGTAGCACTGAGACCCTTTAATCATAGGGAGGATTGTTAGAATATATCATTTTCTCAGCTTTCGAGTTAAATTTTAAAAGCCCACCTGAAATTCTCATTAGTACCTGTCAGGACTTTCTTTGAGTATACTTCTGCTCTGATTTCATACTAGGCTAATATCTAAGAAAAATATTATCTCTCTGCTTGGCTTACTGCCATCCCAGCCCTGTTTGTGTTTCAGGGGTGGATGAAGCTGCTCCAGTTTATTTATGTAGCTAGTAAAGCCGCCCCTCCAGACGAGGGACGCAGCAGGACTCCCCTTGCTCTGGACTCGGGGCCCAAGTACAGTAGGGCTCGGTGGAAATCCCATACGGCTTTCAACCATCACCACGTGCATGTCATGGCTCTGCACCAGGCAGAGCTCTCTTCCAGGAGCTCTACTTAGAAGTCTGTGCTTTAAACAGCAAAGAAAAAGTGCAGAGCTCTAATTCATACCATTCACCGGATGGTATTGGGAGTTGATAGAAGGTCTTTGGGTGCAAAATTTCCTATTTTTCATCCGTTTCATCTGTCTTACTCATTAGACACCAGACTAAAACATCAGAGGTGAAAATGGAGACATTTTGGTGGACTGCAGTTGACTTTGGAGCCTTTGTTTTTGACTCGGCAGGCTGTGGTAATTCAGGTTCAGATCCAGAAAGGTTTTGAAGTTTGCAACTCCTGCTGGTATAACTGAAATCCTCCTGAGGTTTACCCCCAGAGCCCTGGTGGGAAGAGGGCTGGTGCTGGTGCTGGGCTGGGGGCTTTCCACACCAACACCCCCTGCAAGGGTTTTTCAATTTATCTCTTTGGGAGAGGGTTAACACACCCCACAAATAAGAGAGTTTTGGCCCCAAGCTGTACCAAAGCATGGCTTGTGTGGTGTGACCATCACTCTTCTCCCCATCACAGCACCCCGATGCCCTTCGGGGGGTGTGCACAACCTTTCCCGCAAGCTCTAATCACTCCAGGCCATGGTTAAAAGCACAGCACCGCTCTGGTTTGGGCTTTCCTTGCCAGCATGGGCTGTCTGCTGCCCGAGCTGAGCCAGGCAGGCACTGCCATGGCCGTTTCTTGCAGAGCTCTGGCCACCGTCCCAGGAGAAGGTACGGCCACGTGAGAAAGTTAACACGAGGTAACCCAGGGTGTGAATTTACGGCGCAGCAGCTGCCCCCTGGCCACGGGCTCAGCTCGTGTTTGCCCTGTGGTGAATGCAAAGAGCTCCGTGATCGGCTGCTCTGCGGGGATGGGGATGAGCTGCCCGCGGGAAAGGAGCAGGGATACAGACACCGCTGAGGAACCCTTGCAAACCTAGACCCGGGGTGCAGCCCACAGCAGCGTGCTCATGTGGCCGTACACGGGGGGAGCTTGCGCAGGGAGTTACACTAAACCGTTTGCAGCGGGAAGATGCTGCACAAAGAGCTCTGCTGGTAAATTCCCTCTGCTTGCAAGGCCACGGGAGCTGGAACCGGTGGATGCTTTAATGCACTCATCTCGCACAGAGCCCTTGATGCACCTCCTCCATGTGAGAGGAGGAAGAATAGAGAAGAATGTGTGAGGGCAGAGGAGAGCAGTGCCAGCGCCGCTGAGTGTCTGAGGTGGACGGCAGCGAGGCACTCTGCGAGCAACCTTTCTCCAGCTGGGTTCCTCTTTTGCAATTCCAGAGTCTTGTTTCTCAGTAATTTATATTGACAGAGTCTTTCAAAACACTTTAGGGTTGTTTACAACATTAAGCAAGAACATTTTGTCTCATGTTCTCTTCATTCTTAAAGGCAATCCTCTCCTTCGTCCATCCTCCCGCTTGCTCTCTGCAGTCCCGATGGGCTAGAAAAGAACCTACAAATCTACTTGATGTGACGCCCCTTCCTCTCTAATTATTAATTAGCTTTTCCAATCAGGGAAAAAGCACCTTTTCAATGGCAGAAACCTCCCTGTGCCAGAAGTGCTCGCTCGTGTGTGCACGTCATTGCACACAGCGTGGTTGTGAAGTGCTGGGAGCCAGCGTGACACAAAAGCTGCAGTGAGAAATGGACAGGTTTGGGTTCTGCTCCAGCATCCCCACATCATCATCGTCTGAGAGAGTGGCCCAGGCCAGCTCGATGTTTTCTCCTCAAGAGCTGAGTGCAAGGACCTAGCATGTCACTGGAGCCCAGCGAGAGCTCAGCCCGCACCAAGCCCTCTCCTATCCATCCCTCCTGATTTCTGCAGCCTTTTGCAGTGGCCTGGTACATCTGGATGTCATGGTTGTCCCTCATTCCCTTGCATGGTGTCCTTAGAGCATTGGGAAGATGATTCTCACGTGAAGCGTATGTCCAGTCCTGTCCCCACCCCATCAGCAATGACCACTTTAAAAACCTTTTAAAAGTCATCTTCAGCCTTGCAGGCAGAGGCCTTTTGAAACCCTTTAACACGGGGAATGAAACAGAGGACTTGGACTCCCCAGGTGGACAAATCCCTTCTGCAAAACCAGGTACTCCTGGAGCTTGCAAGCAAAGTGCTGGCCAAAGCTGGCAGCCCTGCTCCAAGCAGCTCTACTGCAGCCAGCACAGGGGGAAGAGCAGGGAGCAGCACGATCCCCGGGCAGGCCAGAGACCATAGTACTTTCTGGCCAGTCTTGTGTAGCGTCTGCTCAAGCCTGCATCGTTGTGCTCTCACTGCTTGTGCTCTGTTCCACTTACATTAAAGCTTATACACGTTTGACTACCCATGCCACAATAACCCTCCCATTTGCACTCACCTAAGAAGGCTGGAGTGCCCAATTATTTTAGAGTCTGCTGTTTTACACGCTCTTGGCTTTGATTAAGACTTTTCATCTTTCAGGCAGACATCAAAGTGAAACCTTGAGTGTTTCAGCACTGCATTGTGGGCTTGGGGTGGTCTTGCTGCTTTCTTGTGATTAACAGATGAGCTGCCTGGATGGCAAAGCAGTGGGGACGGGGGGGTGAGCGCCGTGCCCCAGCAGGCAGAGGAACAGGAATGAGGAGCTTTCACCACAGTCTTCCTCCTCCTGCCCTGCTCCTTTCTACCCTTCCTACCTCCTTCCTTCCTACCCTGCTCCAAGGGGTTGCCCAGATGGCCAAGCCCATCCACTAAACCTCTTACTAAGCACCGTTCTGAGGAGGGGAGAGATTTCAGGAGCTCAGGAAAAGAGCACAGAACTGTGCCTTGGCTCTCTAACCCCAGCCTTTGGCGTGGCTTTCAGACACTTGGTGCCATCAGTAGCCTCATACCAAAATCAGTAAAGCCGTGGAGGCCTTGGCAAGGCGTAGGTCTCTCCCAGTGGGTTTTCCCCACCCATGAAGGCACGGTCCAGTGCTCCTCCTTCCTCTCCCTGTTCATTAGGACAACAGTCACAAATTAATTCCTCTCCTACCTCCATACCTTTTCCTTTGCAGAGATGTACTCATCGGAGGGACAGGTAAGAAGCATTTCCAGCCTTATTTGTTGCTGTGTCCCCTCATAAATTGCTCTGCAGGGCTAATCAACTGTGACACTGCTGGGAAATTCATTTAAATCCATTAAGAGGGAAAATGGGGGTGTGCGTCTCAAGGAGGCTCCCCGACACATGGCATCTGGCTGATGAGGGAGTCTGTCAGGAGCAGCCTGCGTGGTGGATGCTCCCTGCGATGATAACTGTTCAAAGTGGATGAGCTTTCTGTCAACAACTTAATAATCTGCGTCTGCCACGATCCCGTGTCAGCCAACACTCCTGGAACGAATGGCTGATAAGAAGGAGGTTAGACTGGGGAAAATGGGCTGTTTTGTCAGCGCAATGTTCTTGTCAACAAAAAGACTGAAAAAGCTTGATGGCTCCTTTGCAGCTTGCCCGGGATGATTCACCAGCCCCACAGCCCGGTTAGTCCCAAAACCAACAGCAGCAGCAGAAGTGTCAACCCCCCCACCCCACACTAAGCAGGTGTGGTTGAGCCTCCTCCTAACCCAAGCAATTAGCCTGGTTTTCATCCTGAAGCTTTTCTATTTCTTCCCCACACCTTTATTTTTTTTTAAACTACTTGCTCTTGTACATATACAATATCTTGCTACCCCCGTGAATTCAGTCCACGCTGAAACTCTGCTGCAGCTTTGCCCTGCGGCATGGAGCCCTGCAACTGAGCTATCTTCCATGCAGAGAAATCGTCCCTTTTATCCTCAAAGTCAGTGATAATAATAGGAATGAGAATCCAACACGTGGCATGCTTTCCCCAGGTCAGGTCCCAATTCTGCCTCTGGATGAGCTGGGGCAAACCTGGGCACCCCCGGAGTGGAAGGGGTGGAGGAGGTTGCTGCCCTCCAGCAGCACCCTGTTCTGCAGCCCTTCTTCACCCTGGGCTCGTCCTGGTCCCCCTGTGGCTGGAGAATGATGGTCCCATCACTCAGCTCACACTGTGAGGGTGGATGCACTGGGGGGGGCCCAAGCCCAGAGCCTGGCTGGAGCCCAGCCCATCCTAGTTGCACAACAGGAGCCGTCCCATGGGCTTCCTCTGGGAAAAAAAAGAAGGAATTAGCACTCAGGGAGCAAATTCCTTCAGCTGCTTGAGGCCAGGGCTCAGTGCTCTGGAATGCCAGAGCGATAACGCTGCACGAGAGCTGGCGTTTAAAGGGGCTGCGGATGCGAACAGCAACCCTGCGACCTGTCCCAGGCTGCAGCCCAAAACTCTGCAGCTTTGAGCTGCTGTGGCAGCCAAGAGCGGTTGGTTGGAAGGACCGTCACCCAGGGCTCAGTTCCTCGGCTGCTGTGAGCTGGTGGAGTTGCTTCATATTTAATGGTGTTTCCTCTGGTCTGTAGGCGCTGAGGATCTGACCCACTGTGTGCAAAATCAGCCACTCGTTAGCGTTGCCTGCGATCCCTCAGTGCAGGGGGGAAATGGAAGCAGATGCCAAATTGCCACCTGGAGCAAATTTTTTACAATTGAATTACAATTGGCTGGAGACAGCGGGAGATTTTCATCCATATTAACTGTGTTAACAGAGCACTCGGAGGCTGCTGCTGCACCGGATTTCATACCCAGGTCCGGCACAACTCCCTGCACGTAGCAGCATCTTCGGAGCATCCTCACCAGCCGTTGGCACCGTAAGCCTCCAGCTGCTGCTTGCAGGGCGCAGGATCCGTCTGCAGGCTCTTGCCTTGTCGTTAACCCACACTTTGGAGGGAAGCTGGGGTAGAAGGCTTCAGCCAGAGCCAGGCAGCAGTGCCCTGAGTATTAAACTTCCACCTATTCTACCCCAGATTGATTGACATGCCACAGTATGTCGTTCGTTAGCAATGACACCTCTACTACGCACTACAATTTCTGACATGTCATCAAATAATGTAAAAAAATACGAAATTGAGACATCCCCTAAAATAAAATAAAATTCAAAGCTCCTATTTCTTATTTATTCCATAAAAATTCTTTGATTCTATGATTCTATTTAGGAAGACATTCCAGATTTCATTTTTTTTTAAATGATTTTTTTCACTTTTGAAAAGAAATTTGGAGTATTTTCCCAAGTGATATTTTAATGTTTGGGGAACTGAAAGAATTTTCCCTGAAGTACATGGAAACGTTCAAAGTGCCATCAGCATGGCCTCCCAGAAAAACCCAGACTCTGTGGCATGGACCTTCCTATCGTGAAACTACCGGAATACGTGCCCTGGGTCTCTTAAAGCTTTGTTCAAGAAATGCTGCTATTGGGGTTGGAGCTAATTAGCTTAAACCTAGCCTGGATATGTCTACGTATGATGCAATCACATTTCTGACTGCAGAGAAATACACTCTGTCACTTTTTGCTGGGAAGTTTTTGATGCGTTTAAGACAGAAAACATTTGTGGGCAGATTTTGAAATTTAGGCAACGAACGCCCACAAACCCCAATCTCTATGAAACTTTCACTTTGTAGGAAACATACTGATGTTAACATTTTTTCATGCATAATTTCTTGTTTTCATAAAGAACTGTCATGGGATATATGTTTCAATCGGGCTTTTGGTACCCATGTATACATACTACTCTGTAGTTCCCACCTCGTGGTAAATTCACCATCAGCTGTACCCGCTCATGCACTCAGACAGAAAAGTCTGCTAGAACAGCATGGAAAATCAAAGTCACTTTTGCCTGGCTCAAAAAGAAAAATCTCACAAGCTGCCAACATCCGCTTTCGTCTTGCTGCTTCTGGAAGTGCCGAGGGGAGCGGGGAAAAGGCAGAGAGAGGATGAGTGTGTGATGTGGGAGCAATCGTGCTGATGGTCCCCACGAAAAAAAAAAATCACCTTTCAAAGTAAATCAACCTGAGCTCATCCTCAGTGCTTAGGTGAGATTGAGTCATCTTCCCAGTGCAATATCCAGAGCGGAGCGTGGGGCGGATGGTCACACCACGGATCAGTTTGCTCCGGGCTGTCGGACGAGGAGCAGGGTCAGGCAATCACAAGCAATTGCATTAGCACGTTTTTGAAGCTCCTGCCCCCTTTCCTAGGACAAGTAATGGGTGAAGGATGGCAGTAATATGAAGCACAGAGTCCCAGTCGCTTGATATCGTCTGGCTTCACCCCGGGCATGTCCCTGCTCTGTGCCACAGCTGGGTGGGTTTCTTGGCGTGGTGGTTTCTGTACTGAGTCCATGCCCTCTTTTCTCCCCTTCTGTCTCCCCATCACAGTGTCTTGCCTGGCTGGTTTCGTGCTCAGAAGCAACATTGCTGGTTTAAATGCTGGCAGCTGGCAATATTTTCCCTTGGAGACAAGCAGCAAAGTGTCTGATCTCCCTAGCCAGCCTGGGAAGGTTGGCTTTGCTGGTCCAAGCACAAATATTTCTGGCAGGACATGCTCGCTGCAAGAGTCTGCAGTTGATCTCACTCGTTTCCTCAGCGCTAAGGAATTGCAAAGGGATTTTCACTGGATTCTCCATAACCTCATTTTCAAGATGAGGATTGCTTAAACAGGATGGAGCTCAAGTTCTCAAATGCTCTGCAAAATCACTTCTGATGTCACCACGGGCTCAGGAGCCCCTCCACCATTGTCAGGGACACACCACTAACACGAAACTACTGGCACCATCGGGCACCCGTCCTTATTTACACGGCTTCAACATTTGTGAAGGCTCAGAGTCATTAATTTCCTGAGTGGCTGCCTTTAATGGAAAATACGATGTTTTGGGAAAAGCACTGGGCCAAGCTGGGCATAAAACTATTCAAATCATTTAGCCAGGTGAAGCAATGTTATCTTCAGATCCTGTTTTTGGGAAAGGTTTAGGGATTCAGGCAGGTGCCCACATCCTTTTTCATCGGGAGTTGAATGTTTAACCCAATGAGACTCCTTTGGAAAGCCTGGTTTAACCCCAAACTTGACTTCAGATATGTCCTTTGGTCTCACGGAAGCCAAGAAGACTTCTGTACATTGCTTAAAGTTTAACTGATGGATGCATGAGTGGCTGAATCAAAATCCAAGCATTCAGGAGCAGGTCCTGGGCCAAAAGTATCCCTGCTTTTAGTAGTATCTGCCTTTGCACCGGCACTTGTGAATGTGTAGAACTCAAAGCACTTTGCAAAGACCTTGGTATCGATATTGACTTCTCGTAGGTGGGAAAAATGAGTTGCAAAGGGTCACCTGAAATGGTCCAGCAAGATGGTGGGAAAAGCCACCCCCATGTCCTAGCCCAGGTCTCTGGGTCCTGAGGGCACTTCACCTCTCTTCTGGAGGGGTTGGGGTATACGTGGTGGGACTGGCAGGAGACTTGTGCTGTTTGACTACATTTCTAATCCAGGCAACATCAGTATGATGGCAGTTTCCATGCAGGCAGCCTTGGAGCTGTGGGAGGAAGGGCCAGCAAAAGGACATCTCTGAAATGAATGTCAGGGTAATTTTCTCTCTGTACTGCACTGAGTACCAAAATGGGAGCCCTTCTGCTAATTCTGGGGGAGGGAGGAGGACTGAGCCTGAAATATGTTTAACCTGATCTCAGCACAGCTCTTTCCTTTCAGACTGCTTTAAAAATAATATTTTTCTCCTTTTTTATCCTTTTCTTTGCTTTGGGAAAGCTGCCAGAGGAGGACTGAGTAGTTTCTGTGTGCATGGATCCAGCTCATTTCCAGGCAGGAGCCAGGCAGTGAGCAGGGAATAAGCCCCATGCACAAGTCATGCGTGTATTTCACAACCAAGTCCCAGCCCCGCTTCCCAGCCCCATGTTGGCAGTCCGCCTCTGGAAAGACCCGGCTTCATCCCTGCCAGAGGACCCAATCCACCGGAGTACCTGGAAGAGCTTCTCCAGATCCATTTCCAAGAGCAAGGCTCTCTCTGAAATGGTGTAAATCAGGAGTCTGACTCTGTTGAATGAGGAACAGAAGAGCCAGGAGGTAAGGTTTAAAATAAACCCCTAATTTGCTGCATCTTTTTTTTTTTCTGCTGAGAATGGAGGCGGCAGACACAGGAGCCCAAGTTACTTTTGCTGAGGTTCACCTACAGTTCCTCAGTTTCCAAAGAAGTAACTGTAAATGTTTCCCCATTTTGGCACCTTGTCCTTTTTGGGCATCCATGTGGGCAAATTCCACCTGCTCTGAGCAGCGGGTTCCCATGATGGCGTGTTCTTTTTTCTGAATATATTAATCTTGAAATCTTCCTTTTTAATGCAAAACCTTCTTGCTGCTCTGAAATGAAATGGGGCCATTGCTTCCCTGGCTTGGGCTGGCTTGGCTCCGGCTTTGCAGATGGGATTATCGCTCCTTGGCAGGAGTCACGCAGAAGTAGGTTTTCCAAATTTTGGAGTGAAGCGAGTTCTTGGCATTGCCAGGATGTTGCTTGTGTCGAAATACCTCTAAGCCCCTCGTGACCATTTAGGTCAACCATTGCACATCAGGTTGTAGATCTGAGCATGGGCTTGAAAAGACCACAAAACCGCCTGGGACCCAGTGATGGATCTGATCCCATGAGCAAAGTCCCACCACAGTTCTGGGCTGCGACTGTGTTACGAACATCAAACAGATATCCCAATTCCAATGGTTTATACATGAGGTCATCGCAGTACCAGATACATTACAGGCAGGTGGGACGAGGAATAGGAAACTTGATTACAGGTACTGATGTGGGTGGTTGAATGATCAAAATTTGGGGACAGATGCTGAAACAGGTGGGTGTCTTCTGGAAATAGTCTGCTTTGGATTTCCATCAAGAGGTGCCAC
This sequence comes from Psophia crepitans, assembly GCA_013399095.1. Classification (NCBI taxonomy): domain Eukaryota; kingdom Metazoa; phylum Chordata; class Aves; order Gruiformes; family Psophiidae; genus Psophia; species Psophia crepitans. The sequence continues at coordinate 1,612,556 of VWZZ01004507.1, forward strand.
GTTTTGGAGCCTGTTCTTGCAGCCTGGCACCAACCTGAGCAAGCCTCAGACGTGGCTGTGCATGTCCTCCTGCTTTGTCACTCATGCACACAGGTGGACATGGAAACTTCCCGCACAGCAGGAGATGTAGGCGGCACAGCCGTGAAGTGCCTAAACACAGACATCTGTTAAAGAGTGTGCGTGACAAAATCTTGTACCGATACAAACTGGTCTGCAAAGAAATAGAAAACAGAAATAGAAAGCCATGCTGTGACTCAAGGCGTGTGTGTTAGCTGAAGCTGCCGAGCTGCAGTGACTGGATTCAGTCTCTGAGACCATGCTGCTGCATTTCCAGGAGAAAAAGCCTTTGACAGCAGCAGTTGGGAGATGTTCCTCCACTCACCACCGTCTGTTTTGATGGTCCTGTATGGCCTTGCTGTGGGAGGTCTGGTTTGTAATTAAAGTCATAAGCATGATGCAGAATAGCACTAGCGAAGGCTTTCACGGCTCAGCCATGGCTCTCCAAACACATGTGCCAGGTCTCCTCATTTCCTCAAGGGTCCTGAGGCATTCGGTGATCATCTTTCTTCTTTCTGGAGTCCTGATTCCATGGACATTTCAATTACAATTCCAGCAGTAGTAAAAAGCCCTTCAGGCATCCCTGGTTATGAATAAACCTGGCCCCTCTGAGAAGACTTCATCCAGAATCTCAGAACTAAGTTCTTGAGGACAAGGGCTTGGAAGAGAGAAGAAAACATCCCTGTCCTGTAGGAAAGGCTGAGGCAGGGCAGTCTCCTTCTCTCTCAAATTCGGCTGAAAGTCATTGTCCTGGGAATTCTTTTCCTGAAGGGAAAATTCAACATTTCATTTGCTTCAGCCTTATCAAAATATCTTGCTTCGACACAGCACGGCAGCCTAGGACCATGACAGTCAAATCAATATGCTTCCAAGCCATCTAAAGGAGTGTGATCTTTTCCAGCTCCGATTTAAGCAGAGGTTACTCCTTCCCTGCAACATGTTTTTGTGTTGCTGTAGGAAGCCAAAAGGCCGTAGGAAGCTGAAAGGCCGTGCTGGCAGGACTTCGGTCAGCAGATCTACCACCGGCAGTGTCCCCAGGAGCTCATTCCTTTACCTGTGTCCTCACAGGGGAGCCTGTCCCCACATCCAAATCACACAGGCCAGAGGGAGCTGGGGATTTTCTTACACTCAGATCCCCTGATAATTGCTCCTGGGAGGATTTTGATCTTTGCTCAGCCTGGAAGCCAAACCTGTTCTGCTTCCCGGAGCTCACAGCTTCCTCAAAACCCATTACAAGGAGCCATTGTAGGTCCTGCCCGTGGCATGCCTCGTACCCCCGGCTCCCGGCAGCCAGCACAGCCCTCGTCGGAAGAGGCACCTCTTGCCCACTTAGCTGGGAGATAAAGGCTGATTTGTCTTGAGTGGGAGGAAAGCATCGGGCGTGCTGCTGCCAGGTTTCATGGTATGTGGTTGCCTGCTTTTGCTGCTGCCGTTGGGCTGGGCAGGCAGGTCAGCAGAGCTCCCCGGGATGGTGGAGGCTGCAAAGCGGGGACCCCCCCTGCTTCCTCCTCCCCACCTCCCTGCTGCTCTCCCTCCAGAGCTGCTGCATTTTGAGCTGCCTGCTGAGTGGGGATCAATGTGATGTGGCAGAGATGCTGAGCTTTCTGGGATGGTGCAAGCCTGTGTTCTTGGGGGTGCCAGCAGCTCCCCCCTCCCCAGGGGCTCAGCCTGTGGGTGTATTCGTGGCTTGGGGACCGGTGGATTCAGAGGAAAGCAATCCTCCTCCCTACCTTGCTTCATGTGGGGATGAAAAACAAGGACCCCCTCCCTCCCTCCAAGCTCTGTTTCTGTTTTGGTTTTCTTGCCTCCCCCAGCCCTCTCCATCCCAGCTCTTCTTGGCTGTTTTTCCCACAGCACGGTGCTGTGAGTGGGTTCAGAAACACCCCTTCCAGCTGGGCAAGCCCCAGCAGCTCCAAACCCCCTGGGTTTGTCTGTGGGCTTCAGCTGTGGGATGGGCATGGGCTTCACAGAGCCAAAAAAATGCAGCGGGGGTTGTTCCAGGTGGGTCCTTTTCTATCAGTCCTCAGTTCAACATGGAGCAAAACCTCGGTCTGAATCCAGCAGGGGAAAGCTGGTCATCACAGCTGGCTGCAAATAACGTTTTTACAGCCTTGGTAGTGTGGTTTTTGCTGCTCATACTCAATCAAGCGTGAGCCTCCTAGCATCACCTGTTAAGTTGACCATTTACCCCAGTCCTTCTGCCCCTCTGGACCTGGTGGGAATTGGCTGTTTGATCCAGGTCTGGTTTCTGCCTCAGTGGTTCAGGCTTTGTGCCCTTCCTTCATCAGAGGAGGATGCTTCTGCATGGCTGGGTATCAGACCTTGCTGGGTGGTCCAGCGATCAGGGAGCCTCCAGTGCCACAGGGCTGCCCTGGGGTGAAGGGGATCAGGGTGAATCAGTCACTGGGGACACAGGACCTGCATGCCAGGGGACAGCAGGTTTCACCCTCAGCGTCTCAGCCACCTCTTTCATCCCCGCCATCAGCTCAGCTAGGCTGAGGGCACTGGGAATGAAGGAAAACCAAGGAAGCTTAAGCTTGGCACTTACACATCACTGGGCAAGTCACATCTGGCTGATGGCTCTGCGAGTGGGGACAGCAACATGACCCAACCTCTCCTGAGCGACACAAGGCTACTTCAACACAGAGCTGTCCCAATCCTCACTCTCCACTCCGCTTGTACGGTAGATACTAGTCAAAAATATTTGCTTCCAGGGAAATACAGCAGATGTTGCACTCTTGACAGATTATTGCATGCCTCCAGTACTGCCGTAACGCTGGAGGTTTGGAGGCTAAATGTCTACAACCAGCTGAGCAGACTAATAACCCTGCAGAAATGCACGGCCCGCAGTCTCATTTTCCTGCCTTACCAATGCAAAACTCAGAGTAAAGATGCAAGGCAGAGTGGCAGGGAGGACCTTCTCCAGGACCCCAAATCCCACTCACAGATTGCTGTCATCTTAGTTGTGGTCCCTGCCAGAAAATCTGCCCCATCGCTGTGCTGGGTGCTGAGCAGAGTGGAAAAATTCAGCAAGACCTAATGTGCAATTGGGTAAGAAAGGACCTAGGGAAATGTGGAGGATGAGAGCTACGTGGTGGGTGAGGTGCCCTGCAAGGCACATGGAGCTGCTGGGGGCTGTGTGGGGGCAGATGCTCAGCAGGCTGGGTTTGTTAGTGGTGGCCTGGCTCAGCACCGCATTGACCACAGCCACAGGTTCCGGCATGAAGCCAGGGTTGGCTCAAGCCAGGAAGGAGTATCTGCTTGCAAAATACCCGGGAGGGAAGCTAGACAAGCCTTGCACCCAGCCCTGCGCACCGCTGCACTGCAGAGCTTTTCAGGGAGCTTCCCCCATCCGGTGCGTGAAAGCCCTTTCACCGTGCTTGCCATGTAAGTCTGTCCTCCCTGGACATCTGTCCTCCCTGGACGTCTGTCCGCCTTCGATCCTCTGGCAGCTTACAGCGCTCTTCAGTGCCCGTGCCCTTTGCCCGCTGACAGCGTAGCACCGGACTTCACCCCAAGGACACTGCTGCCAGCGAGACGATGCAAACTTGGGCTTGTGCAAACAGCGGGAGGCACGAACCTTGGCATGCCCCTTCCCATGCTGCCCGCTAACTGGGCTGGCCCCGGGGCAGGGGAATGGCTGGTCACCTCCAACCTGCCCAGTGCCACAGGCGGCAACATCATGGCCTGGGAAGGGGTGTGGGAAGACATCATCAGGTTCTGGCTAATAATTGGATTGCAGCTAATGTGGAACAGTCCCTCGAATAGTTTCCTGATGTTGAGTTGCTCCTGGCAGGGTTCAGAGGGAGAGAAAGCTCCAGGGCTGGTGGGGGATCTGGAGCTCATTTCAGAAGGGCACCACTGAGTCCTTTTGGTCAACAAGTTGAAGGTAGCTTTCATGCCGTCAGTCCTTAAGGGAGTGAAGCCCCATGCAGTATGGAGATGGAGCAAACTCTTTTCAGTCCTGGTGGGTTGAAACAGAAAAAAGAAGACAATGTGGGTCCTCCAGATAAACAGTGCACATGTGCTGTCATACCGGAGGGAGCATGTGTCTCTGATTTACATGCAGTCTGGGAAGTGCCACATCCGCCTTATGTTTGGAATATCTCAGCTTTCCAAGGCCTGAATTTAACCCCTGCCCTCTCTTCACTCCTGCCTCTTGCAGCAGAGCCTGCAGCATCTCTGCGCTGGCTCTTAGCATTAGTTCCCGAGAAGAGCTCGATGACGGATGAAGCACAAGGAGAGCGGAGAGACTCTCAGTTTGTACAGGCGTGTGCCACCTTGTCCAGGCATGTCCTGACAAAGACCTGAGAGAAAGGAAACTGCAGCAGCCAGGCAAGGCTTCCAAACCATCAGTGCTCTGCTCTGAGCTACCCAGGTCGGCCGACTTCTTAAGGAGCGTGCACGCACACCAGGAGACATCGCTCTTTGTTAAATAAACCCAGAGAGCGGTGATGTGTGGAGATGATTTAAGAGCCATTTCTTCTTTCAGCATGGAGTCCAGCAAGCGTAACCCCTGGTCGGTGGGACATTGAAGGATATGGCACAGAAAGGGAAGTAAAGGCAGATATTTCTAGTGATTGTTCTGTGCTTTTCCTCTGTGTGCTTCCAGAAAGGGCTTCAGCCTGAAAAAGGATGTCAGGACAGGAAGGATATCGAGTTGGCTTTGGCTCTGTCATACAAATAGCTTAAGTGACCTTTCTCTAGCAAAACACCAACTATCAGACTATGGATTTGTTCTAAAGGGTTGTCAGCTCTGGAAGGGGGCAGCTATTTCACAAGCAGGAGGTGCAAAGATGGATAGGTAGCAGACAGATAAATAGATGGACAGATAGATGGATAGGTAGATAGATAGATGGATAGATGGATAGATAGATAGATAGATGGATAGATAGATAGTGTGTGGGATAGAGAGAGAGAAACAGAGACAGACAAATACAGACTTCACAAGACCTTGTTTAACATAGGTTTTGTAGGTTTTGATGCCTTTGGATGGGGACTCCATGTATCTTCACACCATTCCTGAGTGTGGCAGTATTTGCACAGTGTTAATGTCTCAGGCCTGATCCTGAACTCCTTCCCTTCGTGCAGAGCTCCCATCTGGATGGGGAAACTGAGGCACATAGCAGCAAAGTAACTTCTAAAAGTCCCATGACATGTGGGAAGCAGAGCCAGACATGCCAGACCCAGGAGCTCAGTCCTCCATCCTCTCTCCTAACCATTGCCCCTTTCTGTGTTGCCCTTTATGATCCCTGTCACACTTCTAAGAAGATGTCATCTCCTTTAAAGGATGGTGAACACCCACCTGTGGGAAACTGTCTGCACGCATGAGTCATGCAGGAAGAGCCGAGAGTTGCGAGGTGGGAGCTGGGCACTTTCCAGGAAAAGCTGGGCTGAAGCCACAGAAACCATTTCCTTGCAGACTCGAGCCATTATCCCCCCACCAGAGACGACTGCTTTGCACACGCTGAGCCCTCCTGAGGTTGAGATTTGCTCCCACATGTGCTCACTGCAGAGCTGCTGCTTGACCACCTTCTGGGCTGCTCCCAGAAGTGCATCTGGCATGAGGACAACCATGGGACCATCATTGTCTCATTACTCTTTTCACTCCTGCAGCTTCCCTGGATTAATGACCCCTCTCTGCTTTTCTTGCCCTAACCTAGGCAGTTTTAACCCAAACCAGACACCATCCACTAAGAAAAATCACTATGCCCCACTTGGAGAGGTGTAGACCTTTCCAGTGGGCTGTAACCCCTCTGGCTTCAAGGCAAAAAATCCGTGGCTGCAGGCTCTTCTCACTGAAGAACAGACACTTGTGGCTCCAAGTGCAAATTTTATGATGTTATTCTCTCTTCTGCACTGAATTAGTCCGCAGAAGATTAGTAGAGAAATGGTATTGGAAGAAGATGGCTTGAGGGTGCTATTGAGGGAGGTTGTCATATTTCCTTGTAGCTGAGGCTGCAGGGATGCAAATGCTAACTTGGGTAATTCACCCATTCCTCATGGCCAGGAGAGGTGAACCAAAGGGAAAAAAATACCCCAACTCATGGCACACCGTTACCTTGCACTGCATTTCCTAGGTGGGACCATATCTACGGGCTCAACCACACGGCAGAAGAAACCAGCCCAAGAAATAGTCACGTTATTCTGAGCTTGGCTGCTGACAGGTAGCCAAGATTGTCAGAAATATTCTGAAAACACCAGAACTCAAGAATTATTTCCTAGCTGCATCTCCCTGGCCCAGCCCTGCTCCCAGTGAGAGATCCTCTTTGTTCGCGGGCCGAGCGACAGCCGTCATGTGTGCTCTATAAACATCGAATGGAAGAGACACTTTAAATGTAATTATAATTTAAGCATAAAATATGTCACTTCTGTAGGATTTTGTTGTCTGGTGCGTAATTACTTTATGGCACTATAAAAATATATTACATTATGATGCCTTGCTGTGCTTTGCTCAAATAATTTATAGCACAATAATAGCGTGGAACAATATTCAAGACCATTGTATCCAATCTAGCATATAAATAAAAATTGTGAAAAATAATGATCTTGGTTAAATGCTCATTTAATTATTCTGCAGTCTTGGCTAAGTTTTTTCACCCCGGTTTCTTTCCCACATCCTCACAAGATTATATTCAAAATATCTAGAGGGAGACTTTTTAAAGCTCGGAAAAAATAGAGCTATGTATGGATTTTTATTTTTTTTATATTTCCAAAGAACTGGGCAGAAGAGACATTTGCTGCAGGTTAACTGGTATTGAAAAAATTTCCAAAACATCTTCCCAAGCAACGTGTTGAAAACCTTTTAATTTCAAGCCCACCGAAACATTTTGCTGTGTTAAAAAACCCTCCCGCTTCCTTCTGCTTTTGAGGTTCTTAACATTTTTGTCCTTGAAACAAAACTTTAGTGACTTTTGAAGCAAGACGTTGACTCAAAAACCCAACCCCCTTTTTGACTGATAAACAGGGAAGTGAAACCTTTCTCTCTTTTCCTCTCAGCATCCCTCCCCCGGGGCGTCTGCTTTGACCGTGAGTGGCGAAACGTTTCCCACCTGCCTGTCCGCACCCCTTCCCCGAGCTCCCCCCTCCCCAGAAAGGGGAACGTGCTGCCCTGCGGTGCCCCACAGCCTCCCGTCCCACACCAGAAGGCTGGTTTGGGGCGTTCGCACAGATTTGCTCACTGGAGGGATGCCCTGCATCCTCAGAAGGATGAGCCTCCCCGAGATAAGCAGGTCACCTGCGCTGAGACCGTTTTATTTGTATTTTAGTGTTGTATTTAGCAAGTGAACTACAGGCAGAGTGGGGAGGAGATGTCAGGCAGGGAAACTCCAGGCAGAGCAAGCTTCATTGGCAGAGGTTGAAGCTGTATTCACAGCTCATGAAGGACTGGAAAGACTCTTTTCCTTCGAGTCTCCATGTTTTTCTCTGTGTGCGTACATGTACATGCGTGGGAATCATAGAATCATAGAATCATAGGATCATTAAGGTTGGAAGAGACCTCAAGGATCATCCAGTCCAACCGTCCCCCCACCACCTATTAACCACTAAACCATGTGCTTCAGTGCTGTGGCTTTGGGAAGAAGGATAACTTGTGCCTCTGCTGTAGGGAGGTCATTCCCATTCAGTGGTTGCTTTGCCCAGTGCAAAGTTAGGACGGGTTCAGCCAACGTGCTGAGACACCACCATGCCTGCAAAGGAGTGATGGGGTTTGAAGACAAGGCTGGAGGTGCATGGGCCTGTGAGGTGCTTTGTCCTTGCTCCCCAGACCAGCACGCAGCCCCGCTTGATGCCAGGCAGTGATGCTGTGGGTGTGAATGATGGTCACCGAGACACTGGCAACAACCATTGCTCTGGACTTCTCAGATGGTGAGACCTCTGCGGGTGGTGAGGTGGAGGGATGGGGCAGTGTGGGGCTGAACCCCCAGGGCTGCTCTGGGCTGAAGGCACCCAAACCAGGCAGGCATGCAGGCAGCTGCCCGGAGCTGCTCCAGCGGGTGACCGGCTGGAGCTAAGGCAGCATCCTGGGAAGATGAGAAAACCCACGAGGGACAGGGGTGAAGCCACGTGGATGTGCCTTCCCTCACCCAGCAGGATCTTCCTCACGAGATCCCTCCTCTGCTTCCCCCATCCTCTTCCTCCTGGGTCTGCAGCGAGAGCTGGGACAAGGATCTAAAAATAGTGGTGGGCCCTGTATATGCATCTTCAGCAAAGAGACTCATAAATGCAGCCAGGACTGAAAATCAATTCTTTAAAGCTGAAATCAATAACAATAACTAATATTAATAGTGATTATCCTTTCTTTATTGCACTTTGCAGTTGGAAATGAATTGTTTTTAAGGATTAGCGGCAGCTGAACTCCGTAATGCAATGTAAGACTGAAGATTTACTATGAAAACACAGCTTATGAGGAAAGACCCATTACCGCTGATGGAATACGCTTTTGAAATGGCCCCGGCGACGGCTGCCGCTGCCGCTCAGCGCACGGAGCCTCGGAACCTGAAGTCGGCAGCGGGTTTAGGTTTCTGGCAGGAGACAGGGAATTTTGGTCTCTAACCCTGTCTGGTTTTCTCGCAGTCTGACTTTTTAGTTTCCAGACATCCCAAATGCGTTTTTTCATTTTTGGTATCTTTTAACTGAAACAGCTTCAGACATGCAAAACTTGAGGGGGGAGGAGAGGAAGAAAGGGAAGTATGTTAAGCCAGTCATATATATATATATATCTGAGTCAGCCATCCATATATGAGACAGCAGTGTCTAGAGCTATCTGCTGTGTGTCAGACTTTCCAAAAAGCAAAGCTTATTAGGTGTGCGCTGAGCACTTTAGGAAAGTCTGGTCTCGAGCATCCTCATGGGAGTCCCCCAACCCCGAAGCACTTCTGCAAACTGCCTGCTCTGACAATCTGGTTTCTAGTCTGTGTGAAACTCCTCTCTTAGAGGAGAGGCAGCACACCTGGAGGCACGGGGCTCGATTCTCACGTCTCTGCCCGCTGCTTTTGGGCCAACCCTCACCCTGCTTCTTGCTTCTGTCTGCCGTCTCCAGAAAGTGGGAGGTACTTCAGAAGTTGCGAATAGATTTTGATTTTGAATTTCTTTGGTGTTATTCTTGCTTTCTGGGGAGATCTTCCTCTGGCTAGCTAGCCAGAGACCAGGGCTGATGAGGTGGGACCTGAGGAACCACCCATCAGAGCAGAAGGGATCATGAACAGGGATTATGGAGGGTAGCTCCATGGCCAAAAGCCTGTTTGCTGTCCCTACAGGGTTGTTACTTTTGAGAAAGTGGTGACAGCAGTGACCTATGCTGTTCCTCGTATAGGGGCTCTTGGCATTTTTCCATCGCACCTGAAGGCTAGGAGCCCTTCTCAATATGTAAGGACCAGCAGAGCGGCCATCTGGTAGGCATGGGGCTGCTCATGGCATTCAGGCTGTGCCTGACCTCCGTTCTTCAGAGGAGAAGGTATTGCTTGCTGCGAGGGTGTGCTGCCAAAGGCACAGTGACCATGGGACAACCGGAGCTGGATGGGCAGATGGGGATTTAGTGTGGTTTGTTGAGCACCAGAGATGAAGTGTGGCACCCTGCTTGTACGGGATTTCCCGGCAAGGTAACCCAACCACAGTATACCCATCATCCCAGCCTGCAGAAGGTGTTGAAGGTGGAGGATTCCATCTATCTCATGTGTCCATATTTTCCATAAGTGATATTTGTGCTTATTAAAGGTAGGCCCTGAAAATTTCCTAGCACTACCTTGCTTCGGGCATGGCATTTTCGCAACCTCAAAATTCAGTGAAATGGAGTTGAGGCTGACATAGAAATTCAGAAAAACACAGCAGGTAAAATCCTGCTTCTGTTGGAGTTGATGCCAGATCTCCCGTTGAGCTCAGGTGAGATGGGGGTTTGCCACTCTGGCTGGCATCTCCTCCTCCAGCGGGCAGGATCCTGAGGCCAGTGGGGTGCAAAGCTCCTGGACCTTTGATTCCGGGTCATTTACTCACTTTTCTTTTTAACACTGTGAAGTTTTTTACTATTAGCTAAATTGTAAAGACAGGCAGAATGAAAGCCTTTTACAAACAGCAATAGATCAGCGGCAGCCGGCATGAGCAGCCTGATTGTATCGCATTATTGATCTCTGTTAAAGGGGATTGACATTTTTCACCTGGGAAGGTTCTTTTTTTTTATTGAAAAAATGGCCTTTTCTCTGGAAATAAAATTGGGCCCTCACCTCCATTTTTCTCTGCCATTTTAATTCATAGTTGCCTTCCAATTTTATAAAGGTTTTTATCATGTTTGTCTTAACAATTTTGAAAATCTGGGTTTGAGTCAGAAAACGCGCTCTCCGATGGACACCACATTCCGGGGATTAGAGCAATAGCCACCTCCAAAATGAAGACAACTTGGATGGTTCAGCATTTTCCCCAAAGTTGTTTTTCCTCCCGACTCCTTTCCACCGAGACCCTTCACCCCCTCAGAAACAGAAGCACTGGGAGCTTTCCCAGTTGGGTTGAGCAGCGCATGAGCTTCCTTACGTTGGTGCCAGCCTGGAAGGATTTATTAGTGTTTCACTGAGCCTGGCATGTGGTGCGCAGATGTCTCCAGACTGGCTCAGCTTTGAACTTGCTTGAACAATTCAATTTTTTCAGTTGTGGATCATTGCTAATTTCCTCCGACTCATCTTCTGAAGGGTCTGGTAAACAGCTTCTTTTTCCCAGCTCAGAGAAAACAGCCCTCCCTGGACATCAGGAAAGGAAGATGGTGGCTGTATATATTGTCCACCTTGGAAAAGACCTAAAAACCCCGTGTCTTGTACCTTGAGGTGACAGGAGCAGCAAGGCTGGAGGTGCATCCTTCTTGAGGGAACTGAGAATGCAGCTGGGAGGGAAGACATTGCCGCTTGGGGTAGGTACCTGTGCCAGGAGGATGCACTGAGAAGTGCAGATTCACAGAACCGTCCCCTTCCAGCATGGCATCTGGTGGGTAACAGCTCGCTAAGATGCTCCTGGCCACATCATACTTTCCCAATGAGTATGTTTCATAGCAGCAAATGAGTCATGGTGAGGGGCAGGAAGACACAGTGAACTCCCTTCTAGCACACACAGGACCAGGCACCTTCCAGATCTCAGCTCCCACCCACCTGGGCTATTTCATTCCCAACTGGCAGAGTGGGAAATGCAGGCAGAGACAGGCAGGAGCCACGGCCAGCGCTTTTTAACCCGGGACTTTTAAACACGTGCACCCTGGGGGATGTCTGTCCTCCTGAAGAGACAGGACCTGGTGAGATTTGGGATGGACAGCATGCAATGAAGCCCATCACTACACAAGCACACACAACGCCAGATTTTAGAAAGGAAGTGGTTAGCGATTTTTTTTATATTTTTTTTTTTTCTTTTACAGATCTGGGTCTTCCGCCTGTGCTTCCAGCTACCTGCTTCATACCGCCGCGTTTGCCCTGCTGTCGGTCTGCCCCGCACTAACAAACCGTGCAGGAGGGAGAAGAAGGCAACAAGAAGTGGGGGATGGAGAGAGACAATGAGATAACATGGGGATTGATCTGTCCAAAGGTTAAGAAGCTGAACTTACTTAACTCCTGTTAGTTTATTTATTGTCCCTGAGTTATATTTGTGACTGCGACTGAGCAGATTAGCGCAGGATTGCTGGGTAGATTTAGAAAGCTTCAGTGTTTTTCTAGCTCAATATGCATGGGGGCACGTGTCCGTGTGCGCGGGCGTGTGTGCCTTATTCTCGCTTTTCGCCGAGCGGTCCCTTTCCCGCTCCCCTTGTGGATGAATGGAAGGGCTCATCTGTACAATTAGGGACAGAGGAGGGAAAAAATTTCCTTCCTCATCAGATCAGAAGCTAAATTTATGCAGGGTACAACACATGGTCTTTATTACACCATGAAAGCAGTGGGTAATAATTCCTCTGTCCCCAGAAACAGGGACACTCACTGCAGTAAAATATATATATATATATATATGTATAAAAAAATTCTCCCACTGGTGGTAAACATATGCGTCATGCAAGATTGATAGAAGCTGGAGCTGGTGAGTACTGGACGTGGATGAGTAATGTTTGTTATGGCCCTGCTGGCTACCAGGCACTCTCAGTAGCAGAAGCTGTAGAGAGAAAGGGGAAGGACCGTCTGGTGGGCAAAGGGCCCAGGAGGGACCCAAGCTCCCTTCCAAGCCCAGCTGCAGGCTGGTGGGGAGACCTCACCGGGGCTCCCCATCTTCCTCAGAGCCCTGCTTTCCCTGGGGGGGGCTGGGGGGGGTTCAGAAGCTGGTGCAGAGGATTTTCTCTGTGTGTTTCTTGCAGATCCCTTTGCTGCCCGGGTCAGGCTGGGGCTGGCTGGAGAAATCAAGAGAGAGAGGGCTGGATGTCACAGCTCAGGAGTGAGGTGCATTAGTCAGATGGCTTGGCTAATATCTCCTATTACATCAGTTTCTTTTCTCTCTCTGTCTCTGTAAAAAAGCCACAAAAAACAATGAGTAATTTCTCTGCGGAATATTCATCTTTAAAAAGCCAGGCCCAGTGCTTCAGTGCTTCCAGCACATTATTTTTCTCCCCTTGACTTCGAGAGTGTGTCTGGCACGTAAACCCAACCGGAAAAAGCTCTAACTGGAGGAGAGACGAGCGCAGGAGAGGGTGTCCCGGGCTGGGACCAGTGGGTTCCCCGCAGGCGCTGGGGCTGGCTGCAGGCGGGTTAATGCAGCATCGGACCAGGACGTGTGCTGCCAGCAGCGCTGCTGTTTACTATGCATACAAACCCTTTCATGCTGAGTGAATAACCGCAGTTTTCTAGTTACCTCCGTTGTCTCTTTAGAAAGGAGGGTTAAGCATTCCTTCTGCCTTGTGCTTGATCCTCCCCTCTCCCTCTCCTCATTACCCTGCGCTGGTGATTTATCCCCTCGCTGGAGGTAGGGGCTGTCAAATGTGCATCCTTTACAGCAGAGGAAATACAGTGAAGGGAGAACCAGGGCCATTGGTCACATCCTGGGAGGTGGATGGTGTCTCTTCTTAATCTGAAACTCACATTCCAGGTATCTGTTTATGTCACTCAGGGAAATCAGGTGGCACCTGCCCCGGTTTTGGGATGTGCCAGGGTCTAGGAGGCATTGGGCATCCCTCTCTGCTTCCACCAGCTGTGGCCCAGGACCAGCAGTGCTGGTGGCAGAAGTGTTTGGGATGGGAGAGTGATGCTGCCTGCGGGTGCACGTCCCACCGCTGTACGGAGAAAGGAGCCGAGGATGGGTTTGGCTTTGCAGGTCCTCATGGGAGCTTGGAGGTGTTGGGTCCAGGGTTTGGGGCTGAGCTGTGCCAGGAACAAGGAGAGGAGCCAGCATCCAGAACGCACTGATGCCAGCTTTTAAAATCACCACGCTGGGGACAACAGCTCACTCGGAGGGGACCACTCCTCCCGTTCGTCTGGCAACCCCGATGTGTTTTCAGCATCGTACGGAGCAGCAGACGCTGGACCAGCAACAGCCCCAAACTGTGAGTGTTTACAGCAAGAATGGAAATATGCCTCACAGCAACTCCAGCCTGCATACAGGCGGCAGTGTGAAGGGACGCTGCATAGTTGAATTTCAACTTGAAAGAAAGTCCAAACCACAGTGTTGGAGCCAGGTACGAAGCTCCCTGGAAAAATCTCTTTTCCTCCTCCTAACATGGTGCCACCAGCTTTACTGCAAACACAGAGGGAGAGCTACTTTTTATAGATATAAAAAAAGTCACCGGCCATTTATTTTATTTATGGAGGAGACAGATAATTGACAGGTGGCTGTCTAAAAGAGATGAAGCCCTCCAGCTAAACACCACAGCTCCAGCAAGGGTACGAACGACAGGGAAATGGCTCCAGAGGTGATAGACTTGTTACTTTTAACACTGCGAGATATATAAGAGAACAGGGTTGAACTGCAGTTCAGAACAATCATACCTAACCACTGAACTAAATAAAACCGATGATTTCATACCGGTGTCTACAGCAGCCTTCGACTGAGCTTGAATTAATGAGTGTCTTGTTGCCTCTCAAAGGGTCTTGCAAGCCCAAGGACTTCAGGTCCCTTTTTCAGGGCTTGAACGCATCCCGTCCTGGGACCAGGAGGGTCACCGTTGTGCCGCCAGCGATGCTGAGCAGCGGTGGTGTTTGCCTTCCAGCAAAGCAAACTTTTCTGCTTGCTGGGGAGGCAAGCAGGGAGCAGGACAGCTTTACTGGGACCAGTGTGCCAGGCTGGCTGGTTCTCTCGCATCCTGCAAGTTGCAAATATCCTTGTTTGGTTTAGGCTGGGGTTTTTTTTTCCTTCTTTTCTCTTTTTGAACCAGCCTGCCTGGGACTTTGAAGCCAACAAATCTGTTCCAGGCCTGGACCTCGTCCCCCTGGATGGCTCTGTGCCTATTTCTAGGATGTTCAGCTTTATCTACTCCTGACTATTATAAATAAAAACAGAAGCTTAAATATTAACCCCCACCCATCACACCACCACAACATCTTGCTATCCGAGAGCTGCCTTCTCATAGGAGAGATTTCCTTGTGTTTCTTAATCAACCTCAAACTACTTTTTTTTTTTTTTTTTTAAAATGTTTACTCGAGTTTCCCCCCCTGCAGGGCAGAGTAACATTTACGATGTAAAATTACAGAGGCTATTACTCCGCAGTGCCGCACACCGCGGTGATTCAGCGTCAGACTGGGATCGAGGGAACAACCAGAGCCTGTTAGCCGGATCCCTCCACTTTCCCACCTCCACATGGTTTCGCAGCAAATCAAAGCGCAACAAATGGCTTTGCATCATTCCTTCGAGGAGTCCTGGGCCTTGTACGTTATCTCCAGGGCAGGGTATATGCTATAATAAAAGACGGCTTTATTGCCAGCTGCAACAAAGCCAAGGATTCAGACACGTATCGCCTTGTGGGTTCGTTGTAAACTCCCTTTTATGGCCCTTCCAGTTTATTGCTAATAGGGATTTACAGTGGGAAGAAGGGGCCGTGTGCTGTAATTAATACTGTTATTAGGCTGGGTGGGTTCGATGCAACGAGCAGTGCGGCGGCACTGCCGCCAACCTTGGTATTTTGCCCTTCGTCACCCAGCCCTGGAAACGAGATGGGGATGGGCTGGATTTGGTGTGGCAGGGCTGACGTTATCGGCGCCTTGCTGGGAGGCGGCTGGGAGTCATGAGACCAAAGTCCTTCCCTGTTCAGAGGGACTCACTGTGAGTTTGGCCACCTCGGAGCGGGACATCACAAGACACCACATCAGCTTTCCTTGCCAGGCTGAGGAAGATCATTTCTGCCTCAGCTGGTTGTTTCCCCTGAAGCAAATGATATTGCCTTCCGGTGGGAGGGAAGCGGAAGGAGATGGATTATTTTCAACATTTTCAGGTATTTCTGGACACAGGAATAATTGAAAAGCTGGACACACAGACATTACAAATCTTCTTCACGGTCCCCTTCTAATGGAGCCTGGTTTAGTGCACTCCACCTATGGGGACAGGGGCCAAACGTGACAGATACATGCACAGCTCTGGATAGGGCAGTGGAGACTGTGCCAAAAACATCCCATCCCGCCTGCTCGGATGCTTTCTGCTGAAGTGAGGCCATTAATGAAAAGCAATTGTTGCTCCTTGTCCATCTCCAGACTCTGGAAGGTTTCTGAGCCAAATTCAGCCCTGTCGCCACTGGAAACACTGGAAGTGGCTCTGTTAATATCAACCTGGTTTCCATCACCCGCTGCCCTGCTGGAACAAAACCTCAAATGAAGCAAATTTCATGTGGTTGCAGCTTTTTGCTGTGAATGTTTCATGCCGCTCTGCTTGGCAATTATAAAGCGAAGAATCAGGGTGAGAACAGTCCTGGTAATGATTTGCAGTCAGCTCCTGAGAGCCAAGTTGTCTTTGCAAAGCCAAAATTATATCATATCAGCCTCCAGAAGCTACCACAGAAGTTAAACATTAAGTGGTTGAAGTTGCTGGAAACTTCCGTGGTTTCCAACTGAACACAGGTCAAGGAAAAAGTCATTGAGCGCGTCCTTCATCTCAAGCAACCGCCATGAAAATGGCCAAGCCCAGAGAGCAATTGGCAACAAACCTGCACCATAAACCTGACCACACGTGATTGCTCCTCTGGGCAGGCCCTGTCCTGACTTCACAGAAACAGGGAAAGCGTTGCTACCGATGCTTATAAATACAGGAGGGATTTTGGGCATTGACTGTAGGGTCAGATGTAAGAGAACATTCAACCCATGGTGCTGAAGAGCCACCCATTGGCTTGAAAAATCTCATCCAGCCATCTAGGCAGCACCAGCTATTTAAGTCCCAAGCACAAGCATAATATTTTGTGATTATCTGCCCTGGTTTCACACCAGGAATTTCCTACAAAAGGAAAAAAGACAAAGGTTGAGAGTTGCAAAGGTTTTGGGGGAAGGAACTGGGAACTGGGTACCCGACCCGTCTTTGAGGGTTCGAGCAAGAGCAGGGAGCTGCTGGCGGTTCATCGGTCACACCGAGGTTTGTGATAGAGTGTGGGATTCACTGCGCTTTTAGACAAGGAGCTAAAATATACCAGGCTCCTTCTTACCAATTTTATTAATATTCAAGCTAATTAACTTCACTGAGAGCTGGAGGAAATTGAATCTCAAGAAGAACCTAAGCTCTGCTTTAGATTTTAAGCTGTTTGGAGCTTTTGATTCGAAGCTGGTGCTTTTATTATTATTATTTTTAAATCTCCTCCCCCTTTTTTTTCCCCTGCAAACACCTGGCCCACTTTCGAGGTGAATAACAGTAATAAATGATTCTTATTAATTGGCCGTCAGCTGACAGGGAGCAGCAGGCTCCCAGCTGAACAAAGCACATTTATGGGGGAACTGGAGTCATGTTTGGGGGTGCTAGGCAGGTGAGCCCAGCCAGCACCCCTGTGCGGGGGGCTCCTGGCAATGGGGGGGAGGTCCTGGCTGGCTCTGAGGATGGCATCAGCCCAAAGTGGCTGAGGTAGGGGAGCTTTTGTGAGGTTAAATAAAAAATAACTAAAAAAAAAAAAGGAAGCTTTTACAAGCCAGAGCTTAAAGACATGCCCTCCCCTTTTGCCCGTTTATTAAGTAATAATGAAACACTTTTGTCAAAGCTTAGGCACCAAATTTCTGACACCAGATGAGCTCTAAAGCTAATCAAGGGCTGGAAAAATGGGAATATAATTAAGGCTGCTGACAGCCCTGTGTCATTAACCTCACAGCTCTCAGGTGCCACGCTGAACCACAGCTGCAGAGGACACTGTATTACGGGGAGTTGGTTTCAGCCGTGGAAATGAATTTGGCTTTTAATGGCTCTGTAAGGTCTCTGGAGCTGCTTCATCTGGAGCTGAGGCAGTGGCAGAGGGGAAGGGAGTGATGGGCTCTGCTGGGTTCAGTTTGTCTCTGCCTCTTGCTCCTCAACGGTAAACAACTGAGGCTCTTCTCACCCAGAGAAAATGAGGTTTTTCTGGGTAAGGGTTCAGGCTGGGGCAGTTCTGCTCTGTCCCTTCTTCCTTCCCCCATAATTATTTATTACTGTTATTAGGAGTGTGGGTGTCTGCTTTGCCCTAGCAGCCAGGATTCCTGCCTGCACCCCTCTGTGTGCTGTGGATCTAATCCTCTGATGTAAGCTGCAGGGCTGACAGCCAAACCACCTACCTGCTCTGTGACTCAGTTTCCCATCATACAGAGGAGGTAATAACGTGGGGCCTTTGGGAGGATGTTTGGAAGGTTGCTAAAGTGTCTGTGTCCGTTCCTCTTATGATTATGTTATTGAAGGAGGCTGTGATGGGCTCTGCTGGCTGAGGAAAGCCTCCTTTGAATCTCATGCCAGCTGGAGTACAGCTATGGTGGTGGAGCACTGGTGGTGGAGCAAGGCTTTGCTTGATTTTTTTAAAAGGATTATCTAAGTTTTCTTTTTTTGGGGGGGGGGGGGGGGGGATGGNGGATTCTGCTGCTCTGAAGGTGAGAAAATGGGAAGTGGCTGTTCCCATGTTTCATGAGCACCTCCACCTTCTTAAAATGCTTGTAGGAAGAGTCGGTGGGACAGCCAGGGCAGGTACTGCAGTGAGGGAGCAGCTGAGCTGCTGCCGAAGCTATGACAGCAGCAACCCTCGAACAGAGCCTCTTATCTGGGGAATCTCGGAGCGTGTTTCAACCGTTTCGCAAGGCCTGTTTTGTAGACAGGTACCCTGGGACACGGAAAGGGTAAAAGCATTTGCCTGAGAAGGAAGGCGGCTGCGTCACTGCCAGGAATAGCACCCCCGTGACCCAGGCTCTCCTGCGAAAAATGAGATAACGTTTCCAGTGGCAGCCTTGGGAAAGCACCACAAAGACCCCTGCAAGCGCTGCCTCTTAGGATGATCAACGCGCCCCAGTCGTCGCTCACAAGCACGCTGCACTGTTACCTGAGCAAAGACTCTCAGATCTCCCTTGATGTGAGAAATACCTATTAGGAGCTAACGAGCAGAATAACGCTGGACCTGCTTGAGCTCGGATGTTATTTGTCACTCATCCTCCGCCATCACCACGGTGGCGTCTGTTGCCCCAGACTTTCAAAGTGTGTCTCACACTTTCTCTGCAACGTTCTCGGTTTCTCTGGTGCAAGACTGAAGCCTTGGACAACAGTAAACCCAGTCAATTATGTTTTCACTCTGTCTGCTTCGAAAGCCCCGGAGTGTGCCTGGTGCGACCACAGCCATCGGAACGCAGGAGTTCATGATAAATTAAAAACAAAAGCACCATTATCCATATGGGACCTCGTGAGTGGTTCGCATACCCCAGCAATTCCAAGCACTCTGTGTACGGTTCTTACTTGGTTTTAACTCAATTTCTTTGAGATGCAAATCAGAGGGATTATATTCAGAGGCTGCATCAGAAAGTCTTTAATCCAAATGGGCTATAAGATTTATTTAGAAGAGCCAAATGTCTTGTCTGGGACAGAAGCAACTGAGCTGAACTGAAACAGATGGACATAAAGGAAATTAAGCAACTCTAATGGTCTTATCCAGAGTTTCAAAGTATTTGGTCTTCCGAAAGCTCTAGCTCCTGGAAGCACGTGATGAGATGGGAAGCTCAGGTTTCACTTAAAAACAGGCTTTGCAGTTCACTGAGAAAAACAATAATAGTATTTTTATTCCTCCTGTGTACAGAGGGAGGGCTGCCTTCCAAATTCTGTCTCCTTAGCTAGACGCACATCATCAGATGAAAATATATTGCACCGGGTTTTTGGATTCCTCATTTTTATGACAGTGTCATTATTTCAGCAGTCTGGGTTTGGGGTTTTGGGAAACCTGACACTAGCAATAGGGATCACAGACTGTTTTTTTACGAATACAGGGGGGAAAAAAAAATAAATCCCTTGGGTCTGTTGAGGTTTTGTTCCCTGAAACATGCTGCTGCTTCTGATGGAGACTTACCTTAGGTCTCTAAGTCTAGGGTTTAACTAGGACGTCAGCAATGCAGGGCCAAGGTCACCTTTAGCTGTGGTGGATGCACACATCTTGGATGCTGATAAACCACTGGGCTGGAAACCTCGATAGATCAGGCAGTCCCCTGAGACCCTGCATGTCTCCACTTCTGAGGTCAGAAGACTTGCAGCCAGCAGAAGAGCCTTCCCTGGGATATTTGGATGTGTTTGGTTCCCAGATAGATGGCTCAATAGCAAAACAAGCATGAGGACAAAATCCCTACCATCTGACTGGAGCATTTCTGAATTGTGGAGTTGGGAATAGATTGAAGAAGATAGAACCAACTCAAATCTAAACTACTATCTTCAGCTTTTAGGCTCTAAATAATGACAAGGTGTGTTTAACATGAGTAAAAACTAACTGTATTTCTTAATGCTTTCTGAGGCTTTCAAAGTGCTGCCCAATGGTCAAGGAGACCCAGAGGCAGATGGTGGATGAACAATCAGGGCTTCAGAGGCTGAGCAGGTAGGTGAGCCCTGCACGTGTGGCTCTGGGCTGCTGCCTTCCTCCCGGGGCTGAGCCGGGCTCCCGGGTCTTGGGGTGCCCAGAGTCAGTGGGTGTCTGCTAACATCTCTGCAAGCTGGGAAATACTCTTGCAGCTGAAGCTCCTGAGAAAAGCTGTCAGAAGTCTTTCTACTCACATCTAAACACAGCTCTGCTGAAGCCATCCCCAGCTTGGCTCACCGAGTTAAGTATCCAGAGCAGAGAAACCTCACGTGTTTATGCATTTGCCATCCTTCACCCCGGTGCATCTGGAAGTGGATTAAATAAAAGGTGAGAGAAGTGGGGAGAAGGGGAGGGAGAGCGAGGGAGCGAGCATGAGAAGGAGCTCATCCATTACTATGCTGTGCACAAGGCAGGAGGTCTTGGCCTTCTGGTTTGAGTGCTTATTCCCCATAAAATACATCTGAGAGAAATCAATACAAGAAGCGTGCAAGAACTTAAATCAAAGCACAAGGAAGTGGCACTTGGTGAATGGAGCGACCTTGCAGAGAGCTGTCAAAACCAGGGCCCCAGCCCTGCAAACGCAAAACCTGCCAGAAAAAAAAGCCCTGCAAGGCTGGCGTGCAGACCTCAGGCTGGCATGTGTTTCCTTGGCATGGGGTTTGCACTGGGAAATGCCTTGATCTCCGCAGCAGAAAGCACGTGGACAGGGTAAGCTGGTCATGAGCTGGGTAAGTGGCACGAGGGCAAGCTGCCAGGTTGCTCCTGGGGCAGCAAGGAGAGCTGATGTACTCCGTGTTGCCTATTTAGGTTCCTCAAGTGCATCAGAGCTAATGAGGCAAGGGTGGCACCCAGCCTTGAGATACAGGACATACTCCTTCCAGCCTTGGTTATGTAGGACCTTGGCCGCTGAGAACGTGTGCACAGACCCAGAGCAGAGGTCCACCTCTACCTGGTCCATGTTCTGCTGAGCTTCCCTGCTAGCCCACCGGAACAGCCGAGGATGGAGGGCTGTCTCCAGCAGCTGGGTCCCCTCCTGCCAAGTGGCTGCTTCCCATGGGGAAGGGCCACCTTCACGTGCAGGTGCTGGTTGCCTGACCTTGGTGGCAGGTCTCAACACCGTGCTGCAGACATCATAAATCTGCAAAGGTTTTCTCCAGACAAGCTCCACCTCTGCAGACCGCGGGGCACATGTTCACATGCTGGGAAATCTGACCCCTCGGTAGCCTGAGAGGCAGGAGAAGCCTGGGTTTGGTGTTTTGAATAAGTGGCTTTTTATCTGAAATCCCTTTGGGAGCATGAGCTCAGTAACCAATGAAATTATATCTGTTGTTTCAAGCAGTGAGGAAAACTTGGCCTGATGTTTATTGAGATTTATGGCTTCCCTTGAGCTTAATTGTCTTTGGGAGCCCTGGATCTTTTTAACGGTTCAGCTAAGTGGTACTAAGAAGGATGGTAATGGCTCGAGCAGTCTGCCCCCTTAGCATATCTCTCTCTCTCACACAATTTGCTGATATTTGGGAAATATAGCTGATACACTCCCCTCTTGAGGTCACAGTTATTCACTGGTGTGAAACTTCAAGAGACAAAACCAGGTGTGAAAAGCTCCCAGCGAGTGTTTCCTTGGCAAGGTGTTGACTTCCATCTGTGAGGGCTGTGCTTTGGGGGAAGAGGAGGAGGATGACATGTCCCTGCTCCTACTGGGAAGGGACGCCTGGTCCCTTGCAGAGGCACTGCAGTCCCCCTGCTTCATGACTTGTTCCTGGATGCCATGTTTCATCTTCCTGGTCACCATCAGTCTGGTGTAGACTCCTCTCTGGTCCTCAGTCGTGGTGGCTGTTCTACTCCCTTTGCTGTGGGCTCTCTGTTGTGTACAGCTTCAGCTGCTTGTGCCCAAGCACAGCCCAGCATCGCTTCCCAAGTGTGCTGGAGCTCGTCTGGGAGTGGCTGGTGGGGTGGGCTTTGGGATCAATATATGAAGATGCAATGGGGGAGCTCTGGGAGGAGGGCACTCCTCCTCTCTGCTCCTCATGCTGGACTGTATGGGCTACAAGGAAAGAGCCTCCTGCTCAGTGCAGCCTGGGTGTTGCTGGTCGCTCGGTGGAGCATCCTCAGTACTGGAGGGCTCTGATGAAGAGCTCGTCATTGGGAGGAAAACATTGCCCTTCACATGTAATTATTCCTTGCCTCTGGAGCCTTTTCATCTCTTATCGATGCTGACCCCTGTTGGTTTGTTATCTCTCCCCAGCCATCCAATGGAGCCGTAGACCTGTCATCGTGGGGAATGACCTTAACCTATTTACTCACCTCCGCAAGATGCCGTGTCCGCTCGGCCAGGCGCTCACAGCAGGGCCACGGCAGCAGAACCTGGCCGCCCTCCTCCAGGAGCCGGGGATGCTGCAGCGGAGGTAATTACAACAGCCCGTTATGGTTCAGTAGGCACCTTCATTAATAAACCTCAGGTTTCAGAGGTGCCTAACTCGGCCATTCGAAACCACATCTGGCTGTAACTCTGCGGCTTGCCTAAGCTTTCAGCTCATCTCTAACCGCCTAAGCGGTTTACAGGACGAGCAGTAAACAAAGTCTGTTTTGTTGGGCTTTTGCGTGCTTTAAGGCAAAGAAAGCAAACACACGCTCGCTGGGCTAATCTCCTCAGCACAGAGCTGGAGGCTGACAGCTCCTTCCTGGGTCACGCCAATGGGATTTTTATCTCTGATATGGCTCAAACGATGAGCGTGGAGGTATCTTCCTGAGCACGTGTAGTCCTGGCTCGTGGCAGCTGCCAGGGTGTTGTTCCCCTTTTGTGGCACCTCCAAATTAATTGAAGTTTAGACAGTCACACCAGGAGCATGGATGTCCCAGATTGTGTTCTCCCTGCTGATAAATTCTGAGGCCAGTTCCAGCCTCATCAGGATAAACTCCCTAAAGAAATTATACTCTAGTATTTTCTATGGCTGTAGGCAGCCAGGAGCAGAAGAGCCGTGGTGAGTGTCTGACCAGGGCGGCAGCCTGGCCAGGACAGAGACAGGATTTGGGCAGGAGATGCACAAGGAACCCTCTTGCCTCTGCTACCCACATACTAGTCTATCCATGGGTTTTTAAAACTTGACTTAGGAGTAGGGTCCTTCTTGGGCCCAGCTCACCAAGGTTGCTGCTGAGTGGTAGGTCCTTCTTTGCAGCTGGGTGAATAAGTTAACATGCAACCCACACCATCTCTGGGGGTTTAAACATCTTCCGTAGCACAAGCCTGGCTTACGGGAGGATGAGATGCCATGTTGGAGGAAAGGATGGAGTTAAATTCCAGAGGTGCAAGGAGAGGAGATGGGGTAAGGAGATGAGTTGGGGGATCAAAGGGAGTGGGTAGACTAACCTCCACTTATAATCAGCTCCACCCATCAATAAACCATCCCCTCTAATAACCCGCATCCCACCAGAGCTGAAAGGCAAGTGAACACAAGCCCAGGGCTCCTCTGTGGGGGAGCTGTGGGGCAGACAGCCTGAAGAGTTGGGGAGTCAGGCTTCCTGGCCTTAACAGAGATTTGGGGGGGGCTGAGCTGTTGGTATGTGATGTTCAGCCAGCCTCTGGGCAAGCTGATCCTACTTGGTAGCCTTGGACCACAGAAAGCCCTCCGACAGCTCTGGAGTGCTGGGGCTTACGGTGGTGGGGGAGCCTGGCCAGCTTCAGCACTGCGTGGGGAGATGCCGGCAGTGGGGTCTGAAGCCAGGTCCTTGTGCTGGGGGCTTCCAAGTCCAGCTGAGGGAGAAAGGTGCCCAGCCCTTGGCACTGCAGTACCGACCATCCCTTCTCTTGTAGCCACCTTGGCAAGCTGCCGGGAAGGTGATGGGCTTCATACTGAGGGGACAGCTCTGTGTCCAGCCAACCTGCAGAGAGTGATCAGAGTGTTCTAGGCGAGGAAGAAGCCTCTCCTCAGCATCTCCAACCACTGCATCCCCAGCGCAGAGTGGGCAGAGGCCACCTATGCGTTTCCCAAGTGCTAAGGGTGCTTTCCCACCCCCGGGAGCTGACGAGGAGGTGGCAGCTTTGGCTGTGGGTTGCTGCTGAACTTGCTGGTGGATTGCTAATGGTGTTTGTGAAAACTCTGAAATAAGACCACACGCAGGAGGCTCAGGTGAACGATGTATCTTAGACCTTGAGGGTACAAGGCAAAAATGCTTTTGCGCCTGACTCACCCGTTCGGTGTGAACACTGACTCATAGTTACTGATTTCGATTCAGACAAAAGATTTACCTGCATTCAAACATATGGAAAATGCTACTGTAACCTGGCAGAGAAAGGGGGGGTAGTGCTGCTAAATCATCCATGGCCCTGTATAAGGCTTGGGAAGCGCACAGCAGACTGGCAGCAGTTTCCTGATCTGTGCTGGGATGAGCCCCCCGAGGCCAGGGAGGGTCTGGTCACCCTCATCCCTGCACAGAACTGGCCATGCTAGAGGGAAATTTGCTTGCAAAAGGTGTCTTTTGCAACACAGCTATTTTTTTCCGCAGAGCTGCCCAGACCGGCTGGGTCCCAGCTCTTTCCGTTTCTCTCTGCCCTGGGCACGCTGCGCTGGCCCCTTCTCCCACAGCCCCCACGCAGGAAGGCAGCTCTGGGGATGAAGATGTCTTGTGAGCGGCACACAGGACCTGAAAGCGTGTTTGCACGGTTCCTCCGCTCCAGCACAATAGGTGCTGCGCAGCAGGCTGGTCATGCAGAGCGAACAAGAAAAGCCTGCTGAAGAAAGGCGCAGGGGAGTACAAGCCTCGTTAGCAGGGTAGATTAAACGCCGAGCAGTGCCTGGGCTTTGTACCGGGGGCAGCCCTGGGCTGTAAGCTCCCGGTATGGTGGCAGGGGCTACAAAATCCCCAGCTCCTGCAGGATGCTGTCCCCAGCAGTGCTGACAGAGGCTGTGTGAATCCCCAGCCATCCCTGGGACCGTGCCGCCTCCTGCCCTGCCTGTGCCCTCTCCGAATGCCCTGCCTGTGCCACCTTTCCCCCCTGCTGCTCAGCCCTGCTGGATGCTAAGTGGAAATTTCCCCCGGTGCCAAGTGTTAAATACTTATCAAGCTAATACAGCGTCTTCGCGGAGGTGCGTACATGAGACAACATGTTACCGTAATTAACAAGCAGCTGGAGTTGGCACCAGTCTCTGCTGCAGCTGCTCCGGGCGGCTTCCAGCGCCTTTCCCAGGGCTGTGGCTTTACCTCCTCCACGCGATAACGGGGGGAGAAGCCGAGGTGGGGGGGTGATGTCTTGCAGGGTCCTTTCTCACTTCAGAGAGGATGGTTCTTGTTCCCTGCCTGTGGTCTGCAGAAACCTGGAAGCCTGAGGGCTATTTCTGATCTGTATTCGATGACTTGGATGAGTGGTTCCATTCTCAGCAGGAAAATGCTTATACAAGGGGGTGATGAGACACTTTGAGAAGCTTTGGGGTGCACCTATGTGGAGAGGTAGAGGGAAACCCACTGCCAGAGGAGAATGAGTCACTGGACTCAGTGGTTTGAGTGGTGGTTTGTCCTTCCCTGTTGATGTGGCTGCAGCAGCTCCCTTGCTTGGCTTTGCTGTGGGAATTGTACTTGTGCAGGATCCCTTCCTCGGGCAGAGGTGGCCGAGTGCCGCTGGGGTCTGTGTGATGGCTGTTGGGGGCTGTGACGCTTCTGGTGGTATCGATGCTGGAGAGAGAAAGAGAGAGGGGCTGGGCTGGGTTTTCAGTCTCAGGCTTTGGGAGGCTGTGGGGTGGGCTTCGGATGGTAGGAACCATTTGTAGAGTTCATCTGGTTGAGTCTATCTTCACAGTACCCAACTCCTTTCATCTGGACCAGTACGGATCAGTTCACTCACCCATCTACCCCCTCAGCCCTAAGCAGAGGTGCTGCAAAAAACCTCCCCATCCTTTTAAATTGCCTTGAGCTCCCTAACTTTCCAACCCTGGAGAAGTCATCTCAGCAGCAGATGTTTGTATCATGACCTACATTGCTATTGGGTTTTAAATATATTTTTTTTTACTGTGCTATATACTAGCTTCCCACATGCAAATTGCTCTGAGTGAACCATTTATCTGGAAAATAAAGGTTATGTTCTCCAAAGGCATTTAGTTCCCTTTCTGAATGATTGAGCGAGTTTTCCGCTGAGAAAACAAAGGTCTTTAACACAATCCAAGCCAATGACAGGGAAAAAGGTTCAGGTAAAACCCCTCCATTTATTTAACAGCTCCCCCTTCCTCATTCATATTTACAAGATAAAAGGGGCTCCATCAACCCATTAAAGTTGAAATACGTGTCCTGTCTTTAAGGAAAGCAAATCCCATCTGGCATCCCTGGAGGAATATAACCTTAACTTCAGCTTAATGCCACATTAGGGTATCTTACAGATTCTGCCTGAGATTTACCTGCCTTAAAGGAAGATTTATTTCAGAAGTAAACAGGCTCATGTGACAAATCTCCTTCCATGAGCAACTTTGGTGAGGAGGTGCAGTGTTTGCAACTCCCTGGTTCCCCAGTCTCTGCCTGGGAGCTATGGGGCAGGCAGAGGGGATGGTTGTGCCGGGGGGTCTGTTGGTCCCTGCCAGGGACTGTGATGCTGGGCTCCATCCTGCATCCCGGGGGCTGTAGGATGGACCCAGCCCAGGCAGGCTTGGGTCCCGTCTGCAAACCCAGCTCCCTGCCCAGGGCAGCAGGATGAGGGGCCCATCCTGCCCCCAGCTGCGCACCAAAGTAGCTGCAGGCTGGAGTGGGAAGATCAGAGCCCCTGCCAAGCTCACTTTCCCTATCTCGTAGGCCATCCCAGGGGAGCCAGCACAGCTCCCAAAGCAAAGGCGTTCCCGTCCACCCCCGTGGCCGCAGGCCCCCACCTGGGCTCCAAACATGCAGGGCATCACATCAAGGGAGATGTTTTTAAGGCAAGGCAGGTTTGGGATCTGCTGACATCACCGAGGTGCTTGTGCTTGCCTGGGAAATCGGGGACTTTTCTGTGGTTTAGTGCTGCCACCACCTTCCAGCAGCCCTATCCCAATGCTGCCCTCATCCCTCATCCTCCTCCGCTGCCTTAATGCCAACAACTATGAGCATCTCTCTGACATGTAACGTAGCCTTGGGGACATTGGTGTTAGGGCAAAGATTGTTTTAAAAATACTGCCAGTGGCCGGGGACCGGACGGCTGGGTGGTGCCCTGGGCTCTGTGCAGCAGCAGACGGGTTTGCACGGCCACCAGCACCCACGAGCCCTTGCCTGGGGGTCCAGCCCCTGCCTGGCCGGTGGTGAGGTGAGGGTTTCACCCACGGCTCCAGGAACGTGTGGATTGTGTTACTGCACAGTCTGTACCTCGTGTTGGACATACCCAGGTGACTCCCTCCCAAATAATACCCTGCACGTGTGGTTCTCCGGGCCAGCAAAAAAGAAGAAATCACAGCCTCCCCTGGTCTGTTAAAAGGCTTGTGAGGCTGCAGGGTCATGGGGACTGCAGTGTTGTACTGCTCGTCTGAACGGAAAGTGTGTTTCTGCACAGAGCTGCTGTTTGGAGGCAATGAGTTTATTATTGCTGGTTTTACTGATATTCATAAAAATCATGAGGGTTTTGTAATTACTGAATTAATCACAAACCCTTTTAAGTGTACCTGGGAGTTGGACTTGATGATGCTTATGGGTCCCTTCCAACTCCAAATATTCTATGATTCTATACCAGATTGCTTTTTAAAGCCATGGGGCTAAAATATAAGGACTCCGTGTGGGGTTACCTGCTTGCCTGTGCCTTGGGTCCTAGCTATAGCCCTTCCTCTGGACTTCACATCTACAACAAACATAAACCGATGAGGGGGGACCTTGATAAAGAGCCGCCAGTGGATTTTGTATCGGTGCTGCTAATGCACAGGGGCTTTGGGGCCAGGGAAGGGCACGGCCAGCCTGCTGTCCTCTGTTCCCAACCCGCAGATCATCGGGCTGTTGATGTACACGCTGTTCAGCCTGAGAACGAGAGGGCAAGTCAGCTGCAGGTGGGTGAAACCTATCTCCTCTCTACTTAACTGGCCTGCTTGACTGGTTTTTTTATGATTATTTTTTATTCTGTCTCCAGTTAGGCAATACACTTGCCTGTTAGAAATATTGCCCTGGGCTGCCAGCTCAGCGAAGGAGAAAAGCGGGTGTGTGTTACCGAGGGAGGATGGGGCATCACCTCCCTCCCTGGGGTGGGCACCTCTCCCCTTCCCCTCCCCGGGCTGCTTCTGCCCACCCTCCCTTTGCTCGGCTGCATCCCTGCCCTTCACGACGAGCATCCTTGCGGGGGGATTTTCTCAAGGGTCATTCCTGACCTCCCCCCCTGCAGCACTCACACCCTGAGGATCACTGGAGCGGGTTGCTGGACCAGACTGGGTGAATTTAAGCCCAGCCTGTAGTTTGGGATCATTAACCATCAAGGTGCCCCTGGGAAGAAGCAAAAGGTATTTGGGAAAATTCGCTAACAGACTCTAATAACTTAATAGTCCCTGCCGGAGAGAGCGCGGCAGGTTATGTGAATGTCAAGTTTGTTTGCTTTGCCGAGAGCTGGCTGCCGGTTATGTAATGGGAGGGTGTGACCTCCTGCGTGGGGGAAAAAAGGGAAAAAAAGGAAAGCACGCACCAGCTTCCACGCTGGGATGCGAGTGAGCAGGAGCACAGGGATCGGTGTTAGCCAGCAGCTGCGGCAGCATCGGTGGGGCACAACCCTGCTCAACTGCCCGCCCCACTGCGCTGGGGCAGTCCAGGGCAGATCTCCATGCTCAGCGCTTTGGGACGGGGACAGTAGCAGGGTCAGGGGCTTGTGGCGTGGCCAGGGATGGGTCAGGGTCCACCCAGAGCGGTGGGGACCAAGGGCAGTGTGGCTGGAAATGCCACTGCCAGCGAAAGCAACTGAGACACCAAGTAGCGTGAGGGACTGATGTTCATGTGTGCCTGCTGCTCTGGTACATGCTGCAGAGGAAGAAGGGGACACAGAGCAGACACATGTCCCTGAGCGAGCTGTGACACAGCACAGGTCCCTACCCCTCTGCCAGATGAGGTCTCTTATTGCTCTGGTTTGTCAGGTCATCGTTCCTGATAGGAATCCTGGTTTGGGGAAGCAGAACTCAGGGTTGGTCAGGGGTCTGCTTGGTGGTCCTCAGAGGTGATGGCTGAGGTAGCTCCAAGCTCCCGGACTGATGAGAGGGAGCTCCGGCCTCGGCTCGCAGCAAGAGTTGGAAGGGGGACAGGCATCCTAAAAACGTCGGTCCCTCCCAAGGCTGGCCAGAGGGGGAAAGCTATCCCGTTTTGGGGAGGCCATCATGAATGCCTCTGCTTTGCCTGGCCAAGGGTGAGTGAGGTTCATGGCTGGCTGAAAACTGAGGGCTTTCCTTGAAGACGAAGCAAAGCCAGGGCTGTTAAGCTGTGGCATGGTTTTAAACATGCTCTGCATTAGCTGGCACGACCCACGGTACCTGTATGGCCTGACCCACTCCCCGTTGGGGTCTGACATCTTGCTTGGAAGCTGAAACAAGGCGGGTGGGTGCTGGACCCTGCTCCCCACGCTGACCTGGGGTGTATGGGCAACGCCACCTCTTTCCCCATGAAAGCAAGTGCCCAGGCTCCCGGGGTGCAGGCTGCCGCCTTGCAGCCCCGGCGCTGCTCCTCAAGCTCCGACTTGCCTGCCATCAATACTGTTTAAACAAGCACATTCGCAGACGTAGCTCTAGGCCAAGTAGTGGGGCAGCTGGGAAGGAGCTGCCGCAGCCTGGCTCCAGACCCTTCTGCGGGAGGTCTGGGTGGCGGGTGCGTGGGTGCCGACAGCGCCGTGTGCCAGCCGTGGCTGTGCCCGAGGGCTTTCCTCCACACCTGCGGCCACTTTGAACCCCAGCCTCAGCCAAAAGATGCCGGTGGTGCAGGCAGAAAATGCAAGAGCGCTGGGGCTCAGCAGGCATACGCTTGTTCGCTCTCCGGTCCTTGCTTTGGGGCAGGCTGCACACCCCAGCAGAGATGCCTGTCCTTGCAACAGGGGCATCCTGGGGTCCTCCAAGTAAAATACAGCTGCAATGCCAGGCTGGTTCTTCCACCTCCCTCTTCCTTTCTGTCTGGTTTCCCAGGCTGCAAGAATTTGGGGGAGGATGCAGAGGGGGTGGCCCCAGGCAGGGTGCTCAGCAGGGAGCAGCCACTCTGGAGGTACCTACCTATGCACAGCACCCAGCCATCCTGCTGGGCCACTGTGACTGCGAGAGAGAGTGCAGGCGGCTCCGGGAGAGCGTGAAACATGCTCCTCCAAAAAAAAAAAAAAGAAAAAAAAAAGACAGACAGAAAAAAGGAAAAGGCTTCTGAAGCTTAGAGCTGGATATTTATACACTTGACATAAAGGATATTTCTGCATTGAAGTAATAAGCGTGACTCAGTAAACCAATGGGGAAAGGGTGTTCCCTTTGCAGCAAAACCTCAAAAGATCAAAGAACTTCTTGAGTGGTTTAACATTTCGAATGTTAAATGAATCGGGTTCCCCTCCCTCCTCTCTTCGCCCCTGCCTTCAAGTTTTGAACAATAAATGGTTTGATTTTAGCTCGGAAGGGAACATTTCAGCAGCTCCGGGGAAGCGTGGTGCTGGGCGGTCTGGGCTGCGAAGGTCACGGGCACGTGTGCTCTTGGGTGTGCAGAACCCGGCTGCTTGGTCAGCCCTGCTCGGGTGGGGAGATGCCATGGCCTCGGGGCTTCCCGTTCACCCGCTGAGCTTGTCCTGGTGTATGGAAACTGCCTTTTCCCTCGCTGTCACCTTCCAGACCCACCGCCGCTCCAACCTGCCCAGGCTGGGGACCTTCCTGCGCACTTGCCGGTGTAACACAGAACAGAGAATGGTCCCATTTTGGAACTGCAGGTTGCAGATACCACGGTCCTGTAAATGATAGCCCGGCGTGCTCTGGCAGACCCCGCAGCCGTGCGTGGCCGCAGGGACGGTCCCCGCAGCCCTGGCTGCAGAGTGAGGCCACTGGGTACGGGGAGGGGTGTCCCAGCACGCCAAGCCTGCTCACCTCTGCAGACTGGGGCGGGCTGGCTCCAGGCTTTAGGCAAAGCTGAGCATCACCAGGTTTCAGTGAGTTCTTCCCTCTGGAGAAGCTAATCCTGATATTTTTGTGCATACACCCATCAGTGGGGAGATATGAGGGGCTGGTCCCTGTCCCCTGCCTGCCCCCAGCAGCAGACTCTTGGGGCTGGTGTGCCGTGGGAACGCAGCGGCGGGTATCCACCAGGGAGGGATTGAGCCTTGTCGGTGCCTCTCGGACACATGTGCGTTTCTGGGATCGATAGGCTGGAGTAATATATTGCACCTAGATAACAAATCACTTAGCTTATTGGGTCTTAATTAAGCCTCTTTTATCTCCGTGACAGCCACACACCTGGGCTATCGCCCAGGCGAACCGTAGCTGCGGCCGAGCCGTGGGGACGCTGCGCCGGAGCTGAGGGATTGATGAGCCTCTGCTGGGTGGAATTACCTCATTGTGTTTGCAGCGCTCAGGGCCATCGATCTCACAGCTCCCCCCGTCCCTTTGTCCCAGCACCCAGAGCACCAGCCACCGCCCCCTCCTCCCGGCGCCTTGCGGGTAGGGGACAGGGGACAGAGCAGGGACCCCCCCCGGGTCGGGTTAGCCTGGGTGCAGGTAGACGAGCTGGGGGAAAGCTGCCCCGTTTGGCCTCCTGGGTAATAGATACAGTTGTTATAGTCCCTGACAGGGCGAAATGAAGACCTACATCACCATAATGTATTGTCAGCCTGCAAGCACACTGCGGCCCCCGAGATGAATGAATGCAATATCTCTGCGTACGAGGGCGAAGGAAGAGAAGGGGGTTTTGCCGCTGCCACCGGCCTCTAGGCTAGAAGGGAGAGCCACCGCTTTGTGCGGCTGGAGAAGAAAAGGCATTTTTTATCTGTGATGCAGAGGTTGAGGGTGTCCGATCCCCGCGGAGCCTGTGACAGATATGCTCCATGAAGGGGAGCGCTTAACAAACGGCTGAAATGCTCCTGTGATGAGTTCATCCAGCAATGAAGTAATCTTGCCCCTGTGTTACTGCCAGCTGAGGCAGCAGGGCAATTTACTGCTCTGGGGCTAGACAGATCAACACCGATTTCGGCTCATGTAACCCAAGAACGGAGGGTAACCGCTCGAACCAGGGAGGCCCATTCGGCTGGAAACGCGTGTACACGGCGATAGGAACCTAAAGCACGTTTTGCATTTAGTTATTCCAAAGTAGGACAGTTTTTACTCTGAAGTTTGACTGCTGGTGTGCTGGCTTGGAGTGAAATAATGAGAGCTGGGAGTTGCAAGTGACTTAGAGCTGCACAGCCGAGTCCTGCAGGACCCCTCTGTTTCTATAGCAGTCACCCTTCTTTAGGCTGATGCTTAAATCCTTTTCCGTCTTGGGCTGCTGCTGGGACTCATCCTGCCTGGCAGGCACCGCGCAGCAAGAGGCAGCCCTTCATCTCTGCTTCGCTACCCGGCGCCTGGGGCAGGCTGGCAGCCGCGCTTCCGACACCAGAAGTGGGAAGATAGATGGATATTCCCAAGTTCGGGTCCCAGCGTGGCCATAGGCTTATTTTGTGACCACGGGCAACAATCGCTTATGATTTCTCCCTTTGCCAGCGTATGAAATGGCAAGGGCCAAGTCCGTGGAGCAGTTGGAGGTGCGGAGCGGGGAGAGCGCTGCAGCGTGGCAGGTCCCGTGCGGCGTGGCAGGTACTGCGTGTTTGCGAACAGTCGTTTAAAACAACAAAATAAGGTTCTGTGCTGGAAGAGAAGCAGCCCATAATTCGTCGTAGCGTTAAACAAAGTCCAAAGTACTCACGTTACACAAAATCCAACTGAAGGGCAACACCCTTCTACTGTTCCTGAGTTTTCATGCCTATTTACAGGTTTTTGGATAAACATGAGACAGTTGATACAGGAACGGCCAAATCCCATAAGCTGTCAGTAAAACCGCCCTCTGCAGACTAATTCGGCTGATGTTATTAAAGCCATTCACAACGGGGCTCCTGCACCATGGGCCCGTTTTCGGTTCCTTGTGGTCCTTTGCGTCAGGCAGGACAGAACTCCCCCCCATGCTGCAGCAGTTTGCTTTTTGGGTCTTTGCCTTCCCCTTCCCAAAACCTTCAGCCAGAACCCTGGACTACAAGAGGTTTTGGGGCACGGTGGGGTGGCAGTGTGATGGGAAGGGGCTCAGGAAAGGCAAAGACCAGCCCGAGCAGCTCCAACAGCAGAGTTAGCCATCGCTGCCCAAAGCAATGCTATTTTGACCAAACCCAACCAACCTCCACATCCTGGCACAGGTATCTGTTAGCTCCTCACGTAAATGCTTTCCAGCCCTGTATCACTAATCGCCAGCGAGAAACACCTCTTGTCACTGCATTAGGCACCAGGCACGTGGCCACCGCGCGGCTTTGGGCATCTCCCTCTCTTTGCTACCAAACTCCCCAAGTACAGGCAGCTGCCACAGGGACACCGCTCGGCTTTTTTTCTTGGATGTTTTGCTGCTCTGAGGTTTTCCTCTGAAGGGTTAGGCCAGCCCTCGCGCTGGCGCTCAGAGCCTGTCTCCATCGCTGACACACGATGCCCTTGTAATCTCCAGCGACATAAATTTTGCTCCTGTTTGTCTCCTTGTGTCATATCCTTCTCGCGCTGTGTCTGGTGTTGTGTCTAGCACTGCGGTTGTGTTTCAGCATTTTCCGTTGTTTGTCTTCTTCACCTGAGGATGTCCATTATGGGATGTAACAGCTTTAATAGCTTATAAATGGGAGGCTGGAGTTTTTATGCTTTGGGGAGTAACGCTCACGGCAGCCACCATTCAAGAGTGACATTTGCCAGTATTTAGTACCTAAACCGACTTCTTCCCTCCAAACTTTCTTTAAAGCCCAGCTTGTGGAAAACTGTCAGTCCTTACTGGAGGCCAGGTTCGTACCTGCTGGGATTTGGAGCTGGTGTGAGTGGGCTGGTAGCTGGGACAGAGCCTGGTGTGACTGGGGGCAGTTGGTGGCCCATATTGGGTTTGTCCCTGTCCCTCCCTGCTGATCAGGAGCCCTGAACCAGAGCAAGAGTTGTCCAGCTTCACCTCCCAAAATACTGTCCTGTGTACTGGGGTGCCTGGAGGCAGCTAGAGCCCAGACTTGGCCTCTGGAAGCAATTGTTCGACTTTCCCTCATCAGCACCTCTTCCAGAGCAGAGAGCTGTGCAACCAGGATCTAATTAAGCGGACTAATCTGAAGGAGGTACTACATCTCCATGGAAAACTGCTTCAGTTTGGCTTCTCTGAATAATAAACAAAGCACTTGGGCAGATGATAGGGCATTTAAGTGTTTACTCTTCAGAGCATTAAGTGCTAAATTTGTTTTTAGCTCCCTTATGAAAAGCCCTCGCAGAGTAAAAGCACACAAGGGTCTCAGTCATCCCTTGCAGCTTTCCTCCAAGCCTGCTGTGTCCAGCGGAGAGCCTGGCTGCGCAGCTGCCCCAGGGGGACAGCGAGAAGCACCGATCATTAGGATCACGAGGAAACCGCTGAGGTTTCATCTGCTGGTGAGGAGTAGGGGATAAACCAGGGCCAAGCCCCAGATCCACCCATGGGGATGCTGCGCATGGAGCCAGACGGGACAGGGGGCTGTCTTC
The DNA here is from genome assembly GCA_013399095.1 of Psophia crepitans. Taxonomy (NCBI): domain Eukaryota; kingdom Metazoa; phylum Chordata; class Aves; order Gruiformes; family Psophiidae; genus Psophia; species Psophia crepitans. The sequence continues at coordinate 1,647,146 of VWZZ01004507.1, forward strand.
AGTTAGTCTGGACTAAGACAGGCATCCACTTCTTTTTTTTAATCCAGTCTGTCAATGACTTAGTGTAATAAACTCCCTGAATGGAAAAGATAGAGACAAAACCCTCCAAGCGAGCCAGGACACAGACCTCACTGCTCTTGCCTCCTGCACTTTGCTGTGCCATGGCCGTTCCATGCAGGACCTGAGCAGGATTCAGCCAGAGAAATGTGGAAAGGGATAAAAAAAGGGTTCCGGGATGGCTGCTTTGCCATCCAGCCCTGGCCACCGCTGCCTGCTCGGCCCAAAGACCGCATAGGGAGGGCTTCAGGGCTGAACTCGCAGCTGGAGCCATAGAAATGGAGCACAAAACCAACAAAACAACTTTCCATTTCTAAAGCTTAAAGGAGTTTGCACCCCACCATGCCCCAACAAAGGCAGAATTAGCAGCCAGCAAAGAGAAAAACAACACAAAGCCACATCACGGTGTCAAGAAGCCAAAAAGCCTTTTCCCTTCTCAATGCGCGGGTACAGCTTAAACGACTCTTGTTCTCGCTGCGGAGCCCGACGCAGCTCAGCTCTGCGGCACTTTGCATTCATCTGCGTGTGCCTGAGCCGAGCTCTCCTCACTGCTGCTTCAGCTGCGATTTTTTAAACCAATTTTGACACATCAAAACCGACGCGGAATGACTCAGAAGTTTTCAGACAGAGCTTTCTTCTTGCAGAAATGGAAGGAGGGGGCGCACGCATATTTAGCAGCAGCAGCCTCCTTTAAACCGACCTTTTTTTTCCAGAGGAATACTATGGGTTAGGCAAATTCGGGTTGTGTCTGAACATGCTTCCCGTCCACATCATGGATTCAATTACAAAACAACACTTTACAGATTTCTGTTAAATTTTAACTTGTTTCACATGGGTTGCATGAACTTTGCCTGACATTTGGAAGCAGGCAACTTGTGTCATCAGGTTACGCTCACACTTATCTCTGCAAACGTATCCTTGTACCCAGACCAGCACCAGCACAGCCGCCTCTGCCGTGGATAGCATTAATTGAACCTGAAATGTGCTTTCCTCCGGCGTTATGCTCCCGCCTGCTCGCGGAGCGATGTGGGTGACCCCGTCCCCAGCCTGGCAAGCTCAGCAGCAGCAAACGTGGTGCTGTGTGCGTGGGCATGTGCGTGGGGTGGGCGGCATCTGGGCACGGAGGGGTTGGGGACAGGAGCAGCAGGTGGATGAGGGACAATAGGCAGCGGGTGTGTGGTCTTGCTGTGAGTTTTTGGTGAAGGGTGATGCTGGTGCCGCGAGAAGGGAAAGACTTTGAGATGATCCTGTTCTCTGGTCCCAGCCTCTACTTTGCAGGGATGCATCTGCAGTGAAGATAAGTGGGTGCTGCTGGGGTCTCCAAACCAGACCTCCTGGGGAATCCTGCAGGTCCATGGCAGCAGCGGTGTAGAAGGACCTCTCTCCTGTCCCCAAAGCCTGGCAGGGCCAGGGTGGTTGGGTGACTCTTGCAGGACCAGCCAGACATACTACCCTGCTCTCCTCCGCTGCATCAAGCCGTGAAAACCCAGTGCTGAACATCTCCTTTAAGCAGGAGGTCCTTGAGATGGCTAAAAATCAGGTCTGATCAAAGCCCGGCTTTTCTCCTGGTGCCGGGGGTCAGCAGGGGGAAGGGGGAAATATTAAAATCCCAAGATCAGTTGCTGGTTCTTACTTCAGCTGCAAGAAGTGACCGGCTCTGCTGATCAAAGGCCTCGCCACTGTTGTTTTAAAGGTGACATTAACATTTAAGGAGCTTTTGAAAGCCCTGGCTTGTAATAAAAAGCCAGACACCCGATCACAGAGCAACTCAAACGCAAGTTTAATGATAATGAAACAGCCTTTTGTTCTTCAACTCAAAGAAGAACCACAAACCTATTTATAGTGTTTATAATAAAGACTGTGAAGCCTTTTACACATAATCCAGCAAACCGATACCTGCAAGCCGTGGTGTTACCCAATGATCCCCAGAGTGTGCAGAGCAGGCTTTTGTGCATGCTCCTCTCCACAGCTCGCAGGCACAACCCCCACGTTTCCTTCTGATGATGCCAGGCTTCGGCCAGCGCCGTGAGCGCCGCACGGATGCCTCTGCCTGGTTGTGAGCCCGTGCCGAGCCGTGCCGCTGCTCCTGGCCTCGCTGAGCGTCCTCGGCCAGGGTTGCGCAGCATGACTTGGCGTGGCATGCAGTGGTGCAGCTTGGCACGGCGTGGCTCAGCATGGCACAGCATGGTTTGGCACAGCCCTGCCACTCACCCCGCTCAGGACTTGCACCAGCTTGGAGCCTCCTGATCCACGACAGCTGCATTTTAAGGCCCGGCTCATGTACGCTGGGAGAACAGCAGGCACCAAACCCGTTTTACGGCAACTGAAATCACCACTTTTCCTCCCTCCCCACGCTGGGCTTATCCCTGCTGCAGACACGGACCTGGATGGTCAGGGCTGCGGCTCCCCTCCGCTCTCCAAGCTGGACCTCCAGAGCACAGGGTGCCTTTTAGCCGCGCGGCGCAGAAAGCCGTGTGTGCCGTGCTGGGGGACTCGGTGCACGCAGCAACCAGCCTTCTCCTGGCACTTTGTTTATAAATAGCCTGGAAACGAGAGCCGGGTAGATAGGAGCCATGGCTGGGTAAGAAAATCCCCCTCTCCCCGCACGGGTTCTGGCTGTATTGTCTCTCACTGTAAAGCCCTTTGCTTCATGGCTCCCAGCCCTGCGCCGTCTGCTGTGTTTTACCTCGCAGCTCCGACAAAGGCAGTTGCACGCACGTTCCGTAGCACATGCGATTGGAAATATCAAATTCCCTCATTCTGCAAAGTCCTGGAGAGCCTCTGCTCTACTGTACAAACATGTTTTTATGACAGTGTGTTACATCAAAGATCTTTTTTTACTCCTCCCCCCCTCTCCTGGATGTGGTAAATAGCACTGGGTCCTGGTCATACGCGTTGCCTGAGCACGGAAAGAGCCAGGGAGCCGAGCAGGAGCAGAAAAGGGAGGTTTGTTCGTTTGGTTTCTTAAGGGCTTGGGTCTGGCAAGTCAGAGGTCCCAGCAAGGTGCAGATAATCAATATCCTGCAATGCTGTTCCAAATCCCTCCTGCCCACAGCACTGTCCAGGCATGAATTCTCTCTCCTGTCTCTTGCAGTGGTGACCCAGGATTGTTATTTCTGTTTTCCAGAGGGACGTGCTTGTGTCCTGCTCCCAGGCCCTGCTCTGGCCACCTCCCGTGTCCAGCCAAGTGCTGGGATGCTCTCCGAGCCGGGATGCTCTCAGCACGGCGATCAATGTCTCGGAGCCGGAGTGGGGATCTCCCCTTTGATTTCTGAGGGCATGGATATCCAAATAAATTAGCAATGGGAATGTGTGGGGGTGGGGGAGGCAGGCAACGGGAGAGCTGGCGGGCTGGAAGTGACCCAGACCCAGGGAACAGATGCAACTCATAACCTTAATGAGAGGTTGGTTTTTTTTTTCTTTTCCCTCCCCAAAGGCACTGCACTCTTGAGAACGGGGGGCTTTCTATCCCATGGCAACATCAAGTGGGGAAAAAATGGGCCTGGCTTTTATTTCATTTTTTTTGTCCTTTACAGGAATCACAGGCAAACAAAAGCCCTGAACAGATTTATCATTTTTCTTTCTCCCCCACCCCCTCCTTTTCTTTCCTTTTATTTTTTTTTAAAATAGGGTTAGAGCAAGATGGATGGTTCCCCAGGCCCGGGGAATGAGCAGATCGAGGCAACCCTGTCGTCTCTGGCATCCCATTAAGCCAAGCCCTGGGAGGAGGCCGCCGTAAGACTTATTAAATTTGCCCCAGCCCAGACCTCAAACGTGCAGGGCTGCCCTAGCTCAGCCACCTGAGTCCCACCTTGCTGTCCTCGCTGGTGCCACGTCCAGCACCTCTCCTGCATCCCCCCAGGGGCTCCGATCCGTCCCCGCTCTCGCCCCCCGCATCAGCCCGGGAAGTGCCTCCATCCGTTCTTGTCAACCGAGGCCGATTCGTCACCGGCGGGGTGACAAGCGGTTGTATGGCTCTGTCAGCCCATCTCTGGCGTGGGCTGGGCCCCCCACGGCAAAGCCAAGGGTCCCCCCCAAGGAGGGGGCTGGGGGGCAGAGTGGGGGGGCACGGCCAGCCCCCGACCTGCCCCTGACCCGGGGGCTCCTGTGGCTGGAGAAATGGCAGCGGAGAGGGAACAGAAAGGGAAAAAGAGGGGTAAAAAAGGAAAAAAGGAGAGATAAAAGGGACCATTGGGTCTGCTGCAGGGAGGCGTGGGGGCAGGCTCAGCCGGCGGGTGGGCAGGGAAGACGCTGCCCTGTCCCCGCTGCCTGCCAGCACCGCGTTAGCACAGTTATTTCCACTTTAATACTTAACAAGGATTTAAAACCCTTCTGTAGTCAGAATTTGTTCTCAGCGATAAATTTTGAATAGCTTATAAATTATGGACACAACGCGGTGTCGCTGTCTGGGAGGAAGGGCCGGACCCGGCTTGCTGTTACGGCGGTGTAAAGCCGGCACAGCATCGCCGGCAGTAAGTCTGGCAGGTCGGTGCTCCAGGGAGCCGGATCCGGCCGCTGTGCCTGGATATAACATTACTGGGACGATAGTATCATATCGCACAGCAAAGCACAGTCACGTCTGCTTCACACCTCCCGATAATAATCACCCAGGATGCAAAAATCACAGGGCAGAATTACAGATGAACAGAGAAATGCGCATCATCTCTCTCTCCGCATATATATGTGTATATATAGATATAGATATAGAGATAGATATAGCCACGAGCACATGCACTTGGACGCACGGAGAATATGCTCACGCTCAGGGCGAGAGGGGTCAGATTGCCCGTCTCCTGTTGACAGCCATCCCCCCATGTCCCGGCTTCTGACCAAACGCATCCCTGCCGTAACACCCAGGCATCACACAGGGGACTGCAAACTCTGGCTAAAATCCCTGCAAACGAGGAGCTCGGGCTCCTGCAGAAACACCTTGCTCCGCTCTTGGTTCCGGGGCCGGGAGGGGATCTGTGACGAGAAAAAGCCTGGCTGGAAAAGATGATTTCATCTGCCCGGTGAGAGAAATAGCGAGTGTTTCTGGAAGCCACGGGGGTGTATGCAAGGGGCCTTCCCTACTTTTTCCCTGGCAAGTCGGTAATTAGGTTACAGCATCGCTCCAGCTTTATTTCAGTGCACCGTTGTCCAATAAATGCGTATGAAGTTCGCATGTGTGCCTGTAGTATATAACGGCTGTAGGAAAATGGCCAGTTTTCACTACATTAATTCATAAAGCAGGTCATGTTGGTCTGGCCCTTTAGCTCACTTGTTATTTCTATTTATTAGTAATATTGATGTTTCAACCAGGGATCAGGACCCTATCGAGCCAGCTTTAATATCAGAAAAGATTTAACAGGGGAGAGCTCTGTAATGAAGCAACAATCCCAACGCCGAGCTCTTACGCAGTGCAGCCCACAAACACTGTTATTATTCGCAATAATGTTTTATTTTGCATTTCGCTTCGGCAGCAAACCCAGCCTCTCCGCTTACCCTGGCTCGGCCACGTAAAACGCACCGCCGCACGCTCGTCGGCAGGTTATTAAAAAGCCTCGTCAGGACGGAAAACTAAACAGGTCTAAACGAGCGCAGGTTCACCCTGCGGAGCCATGGCGTTAACGGGCCGGGCACCCAGCCGGTGTCTGTAGGTGCTGCTGAGCCCTGCCAGTTGCCCCTGGTGGGAGGTCGGGCAGGGCTGCCTGCGCTGGCAGCCGAGCGGGCAGCAGGGCAGGGGCTGGGCCAGCTCACCTTGCACTTGGGGCTTGCTAAGCACACGGGTAGGTTTTCCCACTTTTCTCCCCATTTTTCGTCCCCAGGGTATGATGGTTTCTGCCATCTCCCTGCTGAAGCTGCAGCACTTGATGGAGAAACTCGAGCGCCAGCGAAACGCTGGATAAAACTGAGCAATAGGTGCAGATCCGTGGATGATTTGGGAGCGCGAGGCAGCCAGCAGCCGTGTCGGCCAGCGAGCACGTCTGCCAGTGTTGAAGGACGGAGCCCTGCCTGCAGTGGGGTGCAGGCAGCACCCCCGGGACTGGCACCTTGCCGGCAGCAAAGGTATTTAGGCAGCACTAGGGAACGATCGCCTACTGTGAATGCCAAAACTAATTTTTAAGTCAAAACCACTTGGGAGCTACACAAAAGCTAGGACAACATCTAAACCAGCTTCGAATTCAGCGCCTGCTGAGGCACTGAGCGTGAGCCAGTCCTCAACCTTGAGTGATCCTTTTAAAGCCAAGACATACTTAACCAGGGTTTGTCTGGCAAAAGCTCCTGGAACTATTGATCCTTGAGAAAAAGCGATCAAGGGAAATAAAGCTGTCCTGGTTATTGCCTTACCACGTTCTCTAACACAACTGCAAAACTTTAGCAGCAGAAACAAGGACAGGCCAATGGCCCCTGCCCCGAGCAGATCTCCCTCGGTGGGGCTTTAGTTGGGTGCTCTAAGGAGGGGACTCCTGTGCCGCCAGGTAGGCAGGAACTGTATGCACGGCGTTACCTCTGATGGTTTATTTTTGTAATTTCTTTAGGATGGTAACATTTCCCAGAGCACTGTGGACCAGAAACTGCGTTTCTGCGGCGCGCACAACAGCAGGATTGAAAACTGCTTTGAGCAGCGTTAAAACCAGATGTTCCCAGAGCCAAGGGAAGATGTTACCTGCCTCGCTCGTCAGCCCGTGGCTGCGACGTGTCAGTGCCAAACGCTCTGAGGCTGAGCCTGAGCTTGGATCTACGGCATTCACAAAGCAGAGCTGTGCCCGGGGGGCGCAAACCCCTGCGGGTCCTCTGGGAACTGGGATCAGCACAGGGGGCTGGGGGAGGAAACCAAGAGATTTCAAGATATTTCGGGAAGAAGCTCTCTTGAAATTCCAACCTTGCTCCCTAAGCAAGACCTCAGCGCTCGGATCCTGCTCACGGTGATGCTGCTGCAAAAGCTGAGTAAATCTGGGGGAATCAGACAAGGTCACTTCGGGCTGGGAAGTGACGTCTGATTTCCCATCGTGTAAATGCAGCAGGATCTGCGCTCTCCGAGCGCCGCCCCAGCGAAC
>VWZZ01004507.1:1670929-1712353 GCA_013399095.1 Psophia crepitans
TTTTTTTTTTTTTTTTTCCTGTGAACTCTGTGGGTGCTGGAAGACAATTTTGTTGTGGGCAGCACGTCTCCTACGTGCCCATTACGGAGTCGAAATGAGGCAATGGCAGTGGTGAAGCAAGGGTGGAAGGAGAAGCGCGGGAGAAGGGGTACGCTTCCAGCTGAGATCTGCCCAGAGGTGCGGGTGTGATGAAGTGGGGAGATGGGGCTGGCATGGGGTGCGACGGGGAGGGTTTGCTCTGAGCGGGTGAGATGGTGGGCGATGGCAGAGTCGCAGAGGGGCGTAGAGAGGAGCTGGGTCAGGGAAAGGCAGGAGTAGACCTGGGGGCCTCACATGGAGCTGGGGAAGCTGTTTTGACTGCCCCAGGAGGTGGGCAAGGGATGGGTGAGGGCGGCTTTCCAGCACTGCCGCTTCCCTGCCCTGCGTCCTGGGTAGCAGCAGCCACTCCCCGAGGACCCATGTGTAGGTGGGGGCTCTTGCAAAAGGACGGGAAAAAAAGAAAGAGAAACGTCCTTTCCCCACTGGTCATCCTTGCCAGGCCATGCTGGACTTCCCTTCTGCCCCCACCTCCTCTGGTGCTGCCCCGTTTCTGTACGATGAGTGCCTATCAGGCCCGGGAAGCTGTGGGCTCTGCCTCGTGCAGAGGAGCCGTAGCCTCTAACACCAGCGAGCAGGACCCAGCCGGCGGCAGATAACGGCGTATCAGCGGCAGGCTGTGCCGGAGATGCTCGCTCGCATGGTGGGGGGAGATGCGTGGCCCCATGTTGTGTCGCATCAGTGTTGGGGGGCTGCTTCTGGAGACCCCCCTCGCACCCTACAGCTGCCCTCACCCACACCCGTGGGGCTGCTGCAGCCTGCGGGGGATGCTTGGGTGGGGGTCTGGGGTAAGAGCAGGGGTCCCTGCGAGGGCACCCGAACCCTCTGAGGGACCAGGCAGTTCTAACAAGTTGAAAACCGCTGTCTCAGAGCTCTGCACCTGCGTGGCCAGCCCTCCCTTTTGACCTGCACTTGTCCAAGTGTGACTTTCAATTGATCATAAAAATCCAGCGTGATTCACAGGGCTTCTGCCCTCCAGCCTGCCGGGCTCCGTCTCTCCGCATTCACTTAGCGTGAGAGAGCAAATTGCCCTCCAGTTCATCCTCCTCCTCCTTAATGGGGAGCCGTTGCTTTCTGGGTCTGCACCCCCACGTGTGCTCCTTGAATTATAATACATTAGCGATGGCGGCTTAGCATTTTAATTTAATTTTCTCTTTTTTATTTTTTTTTTTAAATTTATTAAAGAAAATCTATTTCAATGCAAGCCCCCAAATGTCGGGGTGGTGAGGGAGGGAGGTGCAGCTCTCTGCTCCATCCCAGCACAGACCCCGTGTGCGTGTGGCTCACAGACAGTGAAATTGCACCCTAGAGTTATAAAGCAATTGTCTAGCTCAGCAGCAGAATGAGCATGAAATGGTGCAGAAAGCAACTAAATAAAATTGGGTAAGGCAGATGCATGAAAATAATGACATCTCTATACCGTAGTCAGGCGCGCTCGCTCTTTCTTGCACACGCAGATAAACTTTTACAACAGACTTTGCATTTATTTTCCCAAGAAACTCTTCTGAAATGGAGATGTGGATCAGTATGGTGTGAGCCCCCGTGCCCCCTCTCCCACATTTCTGGGGCCATCGTACTGTGCCTCGCTGCCCCGCCTCCCCCCCCGCCCCATGCCGCTCTTCCCATCCCTCTTTTCCCTTTTTTTGTTTTCAGAGCAGGATTTTCATGCTCAGTCAAACACCGAAACGATAACCTTTGCAACTTCATTTCCCCTGGGCTGCGGTCGCTGTGCCAGGCTGGGGCAGCACTGCAAGCGGGTGGCTCCCGGGGGCGACCTGCCACGTCCCACGCACGTTGGGCAGAGAGATGCTTTCCTCACTTGCTTTTGCTTTGGGGTTTTGGGTTTTTTTGCTCCGTGGATGGTGGCGGCTATGAGGACAGGACCGTGTGGGCCGTCGTGCGGAGCTTAGGGCATGAGAGCGGGGATGAAAATGTTGGTTGTGTCCCTGCATCCCTCTTCCCCGGGGATTCCTGGTGGCACCAGGGCCACCCGCTCCCACCCTCTGTGTTTGTCTGGCTGCACAGGTAAAAATGCCCCAAACTGGGGCCTGGAGAATTGACCTTAACTGTGGTTGACCTTAACTGAGCCTTTGGCCTCAGCAGGGGATGTTCCCCTTGTCCGCTCCTGGGAAGCCAGTATGTTTCCCGATGGTCCGACGTTGCGCTCCTCTAGCACCAGGATCCCCGTGAGCCTGAGAACAAGCTGCTGATCTTCCCGCCCAAGAGACCCTTTAGGTGATGTGAAGGCTGTGTCCCTTGTGCCCTCCTGCCTCGGAAGGCATCGCTGGACACCGCTCCACCAGCTCGTGGTGCTGGGGATGCCCTTTCTCGATGGGATGCTGACTGCTGCTTCCCAACTGGAGTGGCTCATCGCAGAGATGGGGAGCGGGTGGCAGCAGTTGGGCTCCCCCAGCCCTGTGCCTCAGTCCGCTGCCCCCCTGTTCGGCCTGAGATCCAGGCTGGTTGTGGATCCTTTTCCTCTCTCCAAGCAAAACTGAGTCCTCCTTTGCGCCGCTGGGCTTGCTGTGCTGGAGCCTGGGGCTCACTGCCCAGCGCCTTTGTAGCAAAATCTCCATCTCTGATTTTCTTTTGCTGGGACGTCTCCCTGGGGTCCCAGATTAGCTGCTCCAGTGCTTTGCCTGCTGCCTCCCCATCACGCAAGACCGGTGCGGATCCCGCGGGTGGCTGGGAGCCGCGTGTTAGCTGCGCAGCCCTGAAGCGCAGCATGGCACTGAGCCTGGCGGCGTGGGACATGCGCGTGTTCCCCTCCTCACTGCCTGCAGAAACCCAGCTCCTCTGGAGAGAGGCAGAGGAGGAGGCTTCCCTGCAGAGATTGCTCTGGCTCCGGGCAGACGATGCCGAGGCCCTGCCAGTGTTTTTGCTGGTGTGGAGCCACAGCACGAGAGTGGAGAGCGGGGAAGTGCAAGCATGCAAAAATCAGTGTGAAGGCATAAATCAGGCCGAGAGTGAAAGGTTAAAGAAATCCAGAGGAAGCGGAGTGATGTGCGTGATAGAAAGGGGTTTCCTGTACCTACAGAGGCCACCCAGGCTCCCTTCCTGTCAGGGTAAACCTGCTGAAACGGAAACTTTCTGCACCCCTAAGCAAATTGTGGTCTGCTGGATGGGCACGCTGTGAGCACGCTGTGCCCGCTGCGGCGTTAATGCTTGGTGCTTCACCATATGCTCTCCCCAAGCCTCTGCGGTGGTATTTATAGGATACCTAGGCAGCTCCGGGGGAGCCCCGCAGCCCTGCGGGGTGCAGTGGGGAGCAGGAGCAGGGCTGGGAAGGGGAGGATGCCCTGACCCACGCTGGGCGCTGTGCTGCTGCGATGCAACCCTAAATCCCCGGCTGCTCCACTGCCGTCCTCGCCGGGTTGGTTTTCTGCAGGTGAGCCGTGCTGGTCCGCTGCCTTGTGTCAGCATCAGGGACGGGACATCAGAGGTGGCTCCAGGAGGAGTTAAGGCTCCTGGGACAATTACCTGCGGGCCCCCATTTAAGCACTTAGGAAGGCTTAGCCATGATCCCTGCCAGAGATAGCCTGGCCCCAGGCCAGCTGATACCTATTGTTTGCAAATGTAGGAGACTTTGTCTAAACAGCGGTTCAGAGCCCGGGTTTGGTGGGAGCAGGAATCCCAGATACCTTGGGGGGGGCTCTGCTGCCCTGCTGCAGGGTTGGGGGGGCTGATGCTGTGCAGGGACTTGGTCCTGAGATAGTGTCGGGAGGCAGCACGCTGAATTACACCCTGCCAGGAGGTTTTTGTGCTGCTGGTGGGGTTGGCAGACACGGATTTAGGTTGTTCGGGTTTTTGAGTTGTGTTTTGGTAGCGGTGCTGCCGTGCCCCACCGCTCAGGGGCTCTGCCTCGGAGCTTCGCTCTCCTCTGGGAGGAAGAAGCCGGTTAGTTCCCTTACGGCTGTCTCTTCGTGCCTCACCTGTGGGGCAGGTTTCGGCTGTGGAAATCAGAGGCCATCGGTCACTGCGGGGTTTGTTTAGCTTGGGCGCTCGGTTTTCTCATCTTTGTTTTTCCGCCTGCGCTGCTGTCGCCGAGGGGTGTTCGGCACCGCTCCCCGCAGGCACCCAGGCACTCTGGTCGGCCCAGTGTTATGCCATGGGAGCCCAGGCTGGGCGAGCACGGAAAACCACGTCTGACTTCTCCAGCAAGGTTTCCCGGCCTCTAGGTGTGTGCAGGAAATGTCGCAGGGCAGGGATTTCTTGCAGCAAGCCCTGGGTGGCAGATAACAGCGCAGTGCCCTTCTAAAGTCCCCACCTACGCAAAAGGGCAGGCTCCACCTCTCCCTGCGCCTTCCCAAAACCCTGCGGCAGTGCAGGGGATGTGGGGTTGGTGCAGGCATCCTCCCAGGTCCCTTTCTTGGAGCAGTGACGTTTGCCCCTGCGCACTGCCCCGGCTGCTCAGCTGCACCGTGGGAGCAGCAGCCGGTGTTGGGGAGCCCAGAGTCTCTTCTTGGGGATTCATGAGCGGACGAGCCCCAGGATATGGCCCGGGCAGCAGTGGCGTGGAGGGCAAAGCTCATCCCTGAGAGCAGAGGGATGTTCCCAGTGCTACCTGAGATGTGGGGACCCCAAACCAGCCCTTTGGAGGGAAGAGAGCACGTGTCGGGATGGAAGAGTGCCCGCAGTGGGCTGGGGTCCTCGCTGCCCACGCCGGGTGGGAAGGGGACGAGTGCAGAGCTGCTGGTGCATGCTGGGCGCGGGGAGGTGCCGGCAGGGCGGGAGGCGCCGGTCCTGCCTGTTCTCCCCCGCTGGGGCCGGGCGCTGGGATGTCCCCCGAGCTGCAGTCGAGGTCGGGGTGAGCGCTGATCCTGGGCTCTCTGCCACCGGTTCCCTGGTGGCCTTGTGTAGGTCACCCGGTCTGGGCATCCCTAGTCTCCAAGCGCGGTGATGGGGTGAACGCTCTTCCTTGGCTGATCCTGGTGGCCCAGTTGCAAATCTTTGGGAGCAGAGACTCTGCGCTGGGAAAAGCACCAGGAGAGCCTGGTCCTGGCTGGGAATAAAAGCTTGTTTTGCATGGAAGGGAAGGCGAAGCCAGCGTGCTCCCTAATTGAATGCGCCTTTACAAATTAATAAGGTAGAAGTTAACTCTACAAAAATACCCAACCCAGTGCATTGGCCTGCCCCTGTAATTGCCCGTGTGGAAATCATGGGCACATGAGGACTTGCAAGCAAATGATTAAATCCCCAACCTTGTTTCAAAAGCAGAGGCAATGAGCTTCCCGATGCTGCCTGGCCCGTGCCGAGGCCGGGGATCCCGGGTGACCCTTCGGCAGAGGAGCCTTTGCCAGAGTGATTCGGCTGGTGCAGACCCCATGAGCACCGGTGGGATGAGCCGACCGGCACCGATCTCATTGAATGGGCTCAGGATCGCATCAGCCTAACTAAGGACTGAGACCGACCTGCGGTGATTTGCTGACTTTATTATTAAGACGATGATGTAGCTGGGCTGGGGGAGAGGGAGCTGCTTGCTCCCGTCTCTGTGTCATGCAATGGCTCGGTGCAGGACCGACACCTTTTCCGAATTTTTACTGTATTTTTGCTGTGAAGAGGTAAAATCCTGACAGTAACTTGTAGGAGCATCAGGAGAAGGACTTTCCATCCCAGCTCTTGGCCCTGTCAGTAGCTGCAGAAGAGGAATGTTATAAGGAGCTATTCATCATGGCAATTATTTTATTAAGAGTACACAGTGTGCTTGGGAGCTGGAAGAGATGGAGCTTTGGGATGTTTTCAGCATTATAAATACTGGTTGGTTACATCACCCAGCCTTTAAAAAATGATATGTGTAGTCCCGGTGAATGAGGGTTTGCAGACAACCTTGGAGAGGAGAACCAGGCGTCTGTTCCCCGAAGAGGGGGCAGCGCAGCTTCTGCCCTTGCGTCTCCCTCGGGACCAATGCAAAATCCCTGGGGGGAATTGGAGCCTGGGTGCCCGGTGCAGGCTGGAGATGAGTGAAACGGGCTCCTTGGGGACAGCCAAATCATTATCACAGGAGGTGGGTTGGGTCCTCTGGTAGAAACATGGAGCCCTGTAGCTCATGACTGCTCGCTGCTCTCCAAAGGCTCTGTATAACCTCATGCTACCAAACCCCAAAATGCTGCTCTGAGGCCCGTTGTGCCGTTTTCTGTCCTGCGTGGGGCCCTGCACGTTTTGCAGGTCTTGTCCACCTTGGTGGCACCCCATCCTGCTGCGGCAGCGGCGGAGCAGCTGATGGTGAGTCCCACGGCAAGCTGGCACCTCTGCGTGCGTTATCGCAGCCGTGCTCCGGGGGTAAAGTCCACGATGGGAAAATGCCCGGTGGACTTTTAACTGGAGTCCTCAGGAGAGCCCAGCTTAGAAACCTTTAACTGTTTCGTGGCAATCTCTGCTGGAAAACAAAGAGAGAACTGGGGAGAGGGTGGGCTGCCCACCCGGGGTCAGGTCCTTGCAGTGAGGACTCGCATGGGGCTGTGCCAGGCAGACAGTGGGGAGCGTGCTGGGGTCATCAGGTTGGAAATTAGGAGAAATTTCTTCTCAGGAAGGGTGGTTGGGCATTGGAACGGATTGCCCAGGAGGCTGGTGGAGTCACCATCCCCGGGGGTGTTTAAGGACAGGTTGGATGTGGTACTTAGGGACAGGGTTTAGTGGGGAATGGGTGGTGGGGGGACGGTTGGACTAGATGATCTTGGAGGTCTTTTCCAACCTTAATGATTCTACGTAGGCGCCCCCCAAAATCCAGCTCTGGGCACGTGGAGGCTGCAGCAGGGTCAGCAGAGTGTCCTCCTTGGGACACATCTCAGCGTGGGTCCCTGCCCTCCTCCCTTCGCTCTCCCTCCTGCTGTGTGGCCTGAAAAGAAAAACCCCCTGTTTGCCGGGGAGGGGGTGGGCATTGCTCTGCAGCATCCATATCAATGGGAACCTGCCTCTGAAGGTTGAAAGGAGACTTGGCTGTTCCTTTTTTTGCTGTTCCATATGCTGCCTTTGCCTCTTGCATCAGGCACCTGGGTGCCCAGGGCGGGGGTTTATTCCAGCATCTTCATCCTTATTCCTCTTGCCCTTTCCCTTGCTCTTGTTCTGCGTATTGTTTATTTATTTATTTATTTATTTTCCCCTCTCTGCAAGTTGTGAACCGTGTTTGCTCTGGGTGGGTCTGCGAGCTGTGAGCGGGTCCCTGCTGCCGGCCGCGGGCTCGAGCGATGCCTGCACGGGGGAAAAGCGGGGCTTTCCCGTGGCTCCAGCCAAACCAAACAGCCACCGTCCCTGCGTCACGGGGCGATCGATCCATCTGCAGCGAGGACGGGGACAGGGTGTGCTCCCCAGGAGGGCCAGGGCTTTGCAAGGGCGGAAATCCATGCGAGCAGGGGCAGTGCAGGATTTGTGCCTGTTAAGCCGGGCTCAGCGCGGGGCGGCATCGCTGGCAGTCCCCGGAGGCACAGCTTTGCTGGGGAGCGGGGAAGCTCCCCGTGTGCCACGAGCTGTGCCCTCGGTGGAAGTGGTTCCCGAGTGAGAAATTCCCACTGTGGAAGCCTTTATTACCAGGCTGAGCTAGGTTTGTTTTGTTTATCATCCATTTACTTGCCTTTGGAGGCATGCCCAGATTTCTCCAATTTTGTGTGTGTGGATGTGTGATTTATTAGGATTCAGGGCTTTTTTTTCTGGTTTAATTTCACTTCCTCAAACTGACAGGCCGTTTGAACAAACTTCTTTTGGATGATTTCCTCTATAGTTTTAAAGGGACGCCTAAAAATAAAGAGAAAATGTTGCAGTGTGGTTGACAATTAAAAAAAAAACAACAACCCGGTCTGCCGCTGTGACAAACCTCAGCCCTGATTTTGGTAACGGAGGGAGCTCAGAGGGTGAAAACACAACATGATTTCACTTTTGGGTACTTGGGGCTTTTGACAGCACTTCAGGGATCACTGGCTTTACTTGTTTCGCTGTAGCGCTGGTGGTGCCGCGATCCTGCGCGCACTTGGGCATGTTCTCAGCTTTCTGCATGCGAGTGGTCCATTAAAATAGCTGTGCGTGTCTAAAGCTTTGCCAGCTCCAAGCTTCGGTTTCCTCTCTTTGGCTTGATGTGCTCTGCAGCAGTCAGGAGAGGGAGGGGAAAAAAAATAAAAAAATTTAAAAAAATCCATTTAAGAAACACTGGAAAATGTAATTGCAGCCTCGGGAGAATGGGGAGCAGGTAGGCAAGGGCAGAGCACCTGTAGCTGCCTTGAGCTGGGATTGCTGCCTTTGGTCCGCCGGGGTTTTTACAAGCTGGGATTTCGCAATGGCAATGTGGCTTTCGAAATAATAAGACAGGGTTTTGCCTGGGCGTTCTCCGGGGCTCGGCGCCGGGCGCGTTGCCGGCGATGCAGCCCGTGGCGCCGGGAGGTGGTGGGGAGCCCCGGCGGCGGCGGGGCGATGCTCGGGTGCTGCCTAGGTGCAGGCAGGGACTGGGGAGCTGCTCCATCCGTCGCGCTCGTGGTGCCTGTCAGCGGAGAGATTGAGATGAAGGAAAACTTCCTTTCCCCCCTGTCCAAGCTATAAAAGCGTAAGAGAGAGAAAGATTTCCCCCAGGGTCAGCAGTGATAAAAAGCCTCTCTTTTGAAAAGCAATGAGAGGAAAGAAGTGTGTCTAATCCTCCCGGAGAAGAAAGGGAGAACATCCCTCTGCCGTGAGCCATGCAGGGGCCGGAGGGACCCCGATGTGCACGCAGTGACCCGGTGCTCCTGCCCGGCCGGATCCTGCCTGGTGCTGGCTGACGCAGAGGAAGGGCCAGATCCTCTGTGCAGGAGCAGAGACGTTTATTCATTGCGTGGGATCAGGCGGGTGGGCTCAGAGGAGCTCCTGGGAGCCAGCCTGTGGGTCCCTGCAGGGCTGGGGGGCTGGCTGCGCTGTGATGCAGCAGTGGTGCAGGCAGCAGTGTGGGGCTCCTGGGGGCTGGGGAGATGCCGCTGGCGCTGTTGCCGTCCCCACGTTGCTCAATCTTTGCAGAAGAGCTGTGCTGGCACCCTGCGGGGGAGAGACACACACAGATTTTGTTTCCCCTTTTTACCCTTGGCCCCGGGGCTGGAGAAGGCTGGAAAGGGGAGATGCAGCTCCAAGCAAGGAGGGATGCTTGTCCCCGGCGTGGGTATCCGAGGGACTGCCACAGCCCTCGATTGCTTATTCCTGGTGGTCCGGGGGCGTGCGGCTGGCCTGGCTGGCTGTGTCTGCAGCCGTCTTTCCTGGTACAACCATGTCACCATTTCCTTGGTGACAACCTGCAGTGTCCAGGCATGGCACAAGAGCTGCTCCGTCAGCGATGGGGCGGTGGCAGCTCGGCCGCTGGTCCTGTGCTCGCAAAGTGCGAGCTGAGGCCACCCGGTTGTCTTTATTGCTGTTGTGGTTGATGATTTATTTCGAGCAGCATCCGCCCTGTCTCGTGACTTGATTAAGAAAATAAAGCAAACAACAGTGCAGGATGGCTGCTGTGAGCCGGGGGGGGTCCCTTCCCTGAGCCCCCACGGGGTTCCCAGCCGTGCCGACTGGGGGCAGGCAGCGGGGCTGCTCCGGGGTGGGTCGCAGGAAAACGTGCCTGGGATGGCAGGGTGAAGGCAAATGGCAGCATTGCTGTGGAACGACCTGTCTGGCCGGGAGAACGGCTCGGCTGGGGATGGAGCGGTGGGCGTTGGGGTGGGAGCCCTCTGCGTGCTGGGTCGCGTGTGCCTGAGCGAGGCAAGGGGTGACTGCCCTGCTCGTGGGGACCCACTGCTTCTCCCATCAGTGGGGCTGGGGATCCTTTCGTAGACTGTGTGGAGTCTTCTGCTCGTGAACAATTGTCTGTCTCTCCTTGCAATGAATAGTGATAATCTACAGCCCGTAAAGTTATACTGGGATTAATGAGTTTCTGTTTAAAAACAGCAACTAAAACCCCCAAACCTGCCACCCTGCCAAGGAAACCCCTTCAGGGAGAAGTGAGTGATGGGGTGGCGGTGTGATGGAGCTCTCATCCCAGCCCTGTTTCTGCTTTGGCTGCTGGGGAGAAGAGCAGCGCTGACATCAGGCTGTACCTGCCAACGGCACAGCCTGGTAGGCAGCGGTGTGGCTGCACCCCGGGGACGTGCCCTGGCAGCAGGCGTGCCGGGCTCCCTCGCCTCAGGATGCTTCGCTGTGCTGTTGGGTGAGGATTTTGGAGAGACTGAGTGTTTTGGTGGTGGAGAAGCGTGCTGTGCTGGCCAGTGGATGAGCAGAGAACGTCCCGGTGCGCAGGGAGCCCTTGAGGCACTCGGCGTTGGGCAGCATGTACCGTGTCTTGGTGTCACCTACTGCCTCTCTGCTTGTCGTGGTAATAGCAGGAAAATGGGGCCGAAATTTTAAAGATCATCCTGGGAGGCTACAGCCAACAATTCTGGTGCTGGGATTTTCTACCCCAGCCCTTGGGCTTTGGCAGAGCCCACCGCCCCGCACTTGTGTACGGAGGGAGCGGGTGACTCATGAACCCATCGTGGAGAAAGGGGAGCAGGAAATTAGCACACGGCTCTTGTGAAAGAGAGAAGCCGAGTTGATACCTATAATTAAAGCGGGTGTCAAGGAATGAAGTGCAAATTCCTCAGTGGGCATCTCACCGGGAGGGAGAGCAGGGCCTGTCGGATGACCCGAAAGTGGCAGCTCCTCCCCGGTGAGGGGCTGTGGAGGAGCCAGCGCTGAGCCCACGAGGGCCAGGCATGAGCCCCCTGCTCCCGTCCCTTCCGACAGGTGGCAAGGCCACGTGTGTCCTGTCCCTGTCCTGCTGGTCCAGCTGGAATCAAGGAACCGGCTATGGGGAGCTGCGGGAACGGTGGATCTGCCCAGGGGAAGAAGCTTCTGGGGAGAGCATGGGGCTTGTCGGGGACACAAGGGGTCTGTGGGTGCAGAGCTGGGGGGAGGCAGCAGTAGAGAGGGAGGGGAGGGGGCATTTGGGGTGCTTGCTTTGGGCATTGCAGGTGAGCGAGGACAGAAGCAGGTTGCAGAGGCAGCATCTGTAATGGTGGGGTGGGATGGCCTCAGCGGGGAAACCCTGGTCATCACTGGGGCTGGAGGAGGCACTTGGGGACCCGTCCTGCTGGGGTGCCTGCAGCACTGTCCTTGTGTCACCTTGCTCCTCTAAAGTGCTTGTGTTGCTCCCCAGCATGCCTCTGAGGGGAAGGGAAACTGAGGCATGGGATAACGCTGCGTATTTGCTTTGTGTGAGTGCTGAGCACATGCACAACGGCTCCAGGCTTTTGCACCGGTCCCTTCTTTTCCAGCCGCTCCTACCTGCGATCCCTGGGCTGGTGCCAGGAGCAAGCGGTGGGGTCCCTCTGGCCGTCCCCCGCTGCAGCACCCTGACGTGGTCCCTGTGGCTGCGAGCGCCTTCCCAACAAATGCCAGATCTGCTGAGCAGATGGAAAAAAGAAAGGAGGGGGGGGGGAAAAAAACCCAACCCAATAATACAAGGAAGAAATGCTGGTGTGTCCTGGGTGGATTAGTCGAGACTCCTCGCTGGATTCCTCCGAAGGGAGGTGCTCGCGCTGGAAGCCGGCCACCAGCCGGGCCTGCCGCATTTTTCCTGGATTCTCTTACCATTTGGGGACTGAACTTTTGTCTGAAAAATAAGTATTTTTAACTTGGTTGTGTCTGAAGCTTGTCTTGGCTTGGGGCTTCTCGGTTTTCTCCTGGCCCAGCATTGCGCCGAGGTGGATGCGCTGGGAGATGAGGGCCAGATCCTCCATCCCGGGCCAGCCCAGGAGGAGGAAGCGAGAGGAGGAAAGGTTCGTTCTGACCTAAAAAACCAATAATTTCAGCGGGTGCCTCCTGCTTGGCCCCATTGCTTGAGATACACAGCGAGAGCATGGAGCAATGGCACTGCTGTGTCAGGACAAAAGCAGCAGCAGTGGAGACATGGCAGGAAGAAGATCTGGTGTTAAGATAGTTAAGGGAAAAAAGGGCAGGGGATAAACATCTCGGAAAGGCTTGTAGCTCCCACCACGCAGGACCGACGGACCCAGATACACGATTGCCTTGGAAACAGCCACTGAAGTGTGCGATGTTTCCGTATCCAGGTGCTTTTTTCCCTCCCAGCTGTGGAGCTGTCGCAGGGCACCGGCACCGCTGGACCCTGCGTGCACAGAGCTGGGCTCTGGGAGCCCGAGCTGCTCCTGCACGTAAGCCTGGCAGAGGGATGACGGGGCTGCTGAGGATTGCACTGAGCTCCCCAGCTCCCCAGGGCAGGGACGAGGCCGGCAAGGTGCAGCGGGTCCTTTGTTTATTGTAGGGTTGCTCTGCGGGGCTGCTGGTTCACTTCCCCTGCTCGGGGACGGAGCTTGCCCAAGCCAGCAGGACAATCCGGGCTGTGTTTTCATAATTAAAACAAATAAAACAAACCCATAGGCTGCGTTATTTACAATACGCGCTTGGGAAGAGTCGAGCCGAATATTGTTTCCTCGCTGAGTTTTTCCCTTTGTCGCTCACACACGAGTTTGTTGTTGTTGGCCGCTCCGGAGGCTGCGGTCTCGTGTGCCGGGCTGCTGCCGGCCCGCAGCGGGCTGCCCGGGGAGCCGGCGCGGGGTGGCCGGTGCCGGGCTCTGCCTGCCGTGCTGGTGCGGGTCCTGCTCCGTGGCGCCTGTGGGTTTGTTCCTGGAAAGCCGGTCGAGGAGGGCGGCTGTGTGGGGCGGTGACTGTGGGGTGCTCTTGTGGGGAGGCGCTGCTGCTTGTGGGACGTGCTGTTGGCACGGCGGGGATCTGTTTGGGGTTTTCTGCAGAGCGCTGGCAGGTGATTTTCCAGCAGACCAGCATCCTTGGTGGTTGGTAGGGCAGCGTCTGTCCCCAAGGGGCCGCACCGTGGTCCAGCAGCATCGCTCCTGTGCGGGGTCCGAGTCCTGGAAGTGCTGCAGGATGGGCAGGGGTTGTGGTTTCTGGGGGGAAACAGCTCTGGCTCCTGGCTCCCACCTCGTGCTTTGAGCAAACATTGCCCTGTGGATGGGGAGGTGAGAGCTGCGCTTGGGATGTGGCGCTGGCCGCAGGGATGCAGCTGCAGCAGTTGGGTGCTGCATTGACCAGGCAGAGTTAGTGTGGCCTCAGGTGGCGCTGGCTGCTCCCCCAGTGAGAGACATCACGTACTTGGGAGGGGGCATGGCTGCGAGTGTACGCACACAGAGAGAGGACATGCATGTCTGTGCTGACCGTGTTGGCAGCTTTTAACCTTGCTGCTTTCGCGCGGCGTCAGCCCGGCTGGGGATGCTGCAGGGGGGGGATGCGTGTTGAGTGCGGGGCGTCATGAGGTGTGGGGGGAAGATGCACTCCTCCCCTCGCTGACACGTTGGTATGAGCAGCATATGGCAGGTAATCCAGTGCCAGATGGGTATTTGCTTCCATTCCCCCAGCCCCCGGTGGGCCCGGGCAGCACTCAGCAGCGTGGCCGGACCGCTGCGGGGGCCAGCTGCGAAGCCTCCCCGGGGAGCACCGCGCGGGAGGACTGGGCAGGGTGCCGGTGGCATGGCTCGCCAGCCTTGTGCATCCGTGCAGAAACACCCTGCAGAGCGCAGGCAGCGCCAGTCGGGCACCAGTGCAGTGAGCTGTGCAAGGGCTCTGCGCGTTCGTAGCTGACTGAGCACACCAGCACCTGCCTAGCGGGGCATGGCTTAAAGCCGGGCTTAGGAGGTCAAAATCTGGCTAATGAGTTAATGGCAATTAATTAACTCCAGGACACTTTACAAATATTAAGCAATTGTGTTGCTGTGAGCAAGGTCCGTACAATTACCCCACCTTACAGGCTGAGGCACTGAGGTGTGGAGGAGCCGTGCACCCGCAGTCGAGGTGCATTAGCATCAGGGCTGCGACTAAAGCCGGGGGCTAATTCTGCTCCTCTTGACGTGGTGAACAGTCACGCCGGATTTCAGGCATGGCAGGGTCAGATCCCAGTGTAGGCTCCTACCCACTTCTCTGGGGAAGCAAACTGCACCCCGTGGACTTGGGAGCCTGAGCATCTCTTTGCCTGCTCCGTCCCCACGCGTGTTTTAGGGGGAGGCGGCTGTAACCGTGATGCTCTCGTTAACCACTGCCCACGCCGGCGATCTTGTGTCTGTTGGCTTTTTACCAGGGTCCCCAGAAGCAGCATCATCTGAGCAGCGTCTGTGGCGTGCGCAGCTCGGTGGAGGTTTTGCAGGGGGAGAGGGGCTCTCCGGGGGCTCGGGCTCCTCGCTGGGTGCGAGTAGGTGGGCAGCAGGGTTTGTGCAGGTACAGCTATTTTTAAATCCCTCTGGACAGAACGGTTTGGCCCTGAGGAGCTTACTGTTAGTTTGTTTGTTTGCTTATTTTGGTGGCCTGAGAAGTTTGTAGAAATGTGGCAAACAGCAACTTACTTTGTTGGCTGTTTGGGGAGGGAAGGGATTAAATCTCAGAGGCCCATTGTGCAAGCAGAGCTAATTTTAGGCCTGTGATCTTAAAATAGAAGAAAGGAAAGAAAAAAAAATAATAATTAGGCGTTTTTCCCCTGGGCCAAGGGAAAACAGTCTGCTGGTGGTGGCTGACCGCTTGCGAGGTGGCCCCAAGGAAGAGACGTGGCTGCTGCTGGCCAAAGTCAACACAGGAGGTGGCCAGGGCTGTTCTTGGCTGGCAGCGGCCGCCTCCGGGAAAGGGCACGGTGGAGAGCGGCGTGGGGACAAGGCAAGGATTAACCCCCTGGTCTAACGGCACCCGGCGGTGCTGCAGGGACGGGTGGAGGTTGTGGTGCTCGGCCGTGCTGGATGCGTGCTGGGGACCTACGGCTGTGCTGAGCAAGCGGCTGGTTGCAGCAGCCCACCCCGGTGGCTCTGCTGTGTGTTAGTTCCTGCTGGGGCACAGTTCCCACCGTTCCTGGGTCAGGCCAGGCAGGTCTCGTGCCCACGGCCCCCCGTGACCGTGACACGGTGCACAGGAGGTGACCTGGGCTCCACCTTGGCGTTGTTCCCTCCCCTGACGTTAAAAAGACAGCAGAGAAGCGTCCCTGTGATGGGCCAGCTCCGCGGCGGCTGGATCCCATTTTGTGGCGGGGCTAGTCATCCTGTGAGCAAATATTCTGGCTGTATTAAAATGCTTGGGATTTTCTAGCGAATTGAAGCTCTTTGAGCAGTGCCAAGAACAATTCAGCAGCCTCCAAAAACAGCTTTCCCTGAGGATTATTTGTTCCTCTTGCCAGAAGGATTGATGAGAACTGGTAGATTCAGGTGACTCAGCCCAGCGTGACCTGATGGTCTCGTCCCGGGCGGGCTGGCCGCTCGCTCCCGCTGCTGTGCCGTGGGGTCTCTGCTCTCCGTGCAACCCCAGGAGGAAGCTCGGCGGAGCCTGACGGCTTGCAGGACATCTCAAAAACATCCCTTGACCTTGTCAGCACTTTGTAATCTCCGTCCTCCCTTCTCCCCAGGAAACCTCTTGCAAAGGTGTTGACAAACTCAGAGGATGCTGCAGCCGAGGTCACGACGAGCCGCCCCGCAGGAGCGTTGCGCAGTGGGCTCGGTCCCCCGCCCCGAGCACCCACCAAACCCTCCTGCTGCCCCCAGAGCCTCCCCTCACCTGCGGGAACCTGGCTGGCTCGGAGGGGATGGAAACCTGCTCCTAAGGCCAGAGCAGGAATAATTCTGGCTTTCACCTTAATAACAAAACCAGCGAGCGCTGCGAGGTGCCTTTTCGGCCGCCAGAAGTAGCAAAAATGTGAGGCATGTGTTTAGGCAGCGAGAGCCTCGGTCTCTGGGTGGTTTTGGAGGAAAAGTTATATACCCAAGGCTGTTTTCTTTTGGTTAAAACCTCTTTTGTGATCCCCCCCCATTTTGGATAGCGCTCTGACTTTGAACAGCTCACGCAGTAGGTGGATGTTTGTGCTTGGAGATGTTTTTCCATATGCTTCCCATAGCTCCGCACACAGGTTTTGCGCATGGGATGGAAGAGAGGTAGGCTGCTTTAATGTCGTATGATAACGTGAAATTAGCCTCGCTTTACATAAATTGAAGACACCCAAGCACTCTTAGGCCTGAGCTGGGTGTGCTGGGGGTCTCTATCCTCCATCCCTTCTGCCCAGGGTGGGGGGCAGAGACCCTGGGGCCGGCTGGGAGCAGGAACATGCGTCTCTCCGTGCATGCCCGGCTATTTTCCCCCGTAATCCTTTGCCCGCAGAGGGTAAATTCCAGCTTGCGGTGGGGATTTAGGTCAAAGGTGCTTTTAGTTCAGAGGAATATCATCAAATTCGGGCCTTTTGTGTTTGCTTGGTTTTTGTGTGGGTTTTTTTTGCTGTGTGTTTGTTTGGGTTTTTTTGGTTGTTGGGTTGGTTTTTTTTTTATTTTGTAAAGGGACTTGTGTAGGCAGGGCTGCAAGAAGAGCTTGGCAGGTAGATGGTCAGATCCTGACCATCATTAAATCACAGCAGCGCTGCCTTTGCTGGCGGCAGGGTTGGGGTTTCAGCTGGAAAGGTTAGAATTGGTCCAGACTTGGTCTTCGCCCAGGGATGCATTTCTGGCCCTGCCTGGAAGGGAGAGGTGTGGGCACGGTCACAGAGCCCCTGAGCCTGCGGCATCCCCTGTGAGTCCACCCTGGGGGGGTTGGCTCAGGATCTTCCCTGGCCTGGGAGCTGGCAGGATTAAACTCTTAACCTTTGGGAAAAGGGATGGCATCCCACTGGTTGTGAGCTGGGAGGTTTCCACCGATGTCCCTGTGGTCCTGGGGAAGGGAGGGGAGTTTGTTCCTGCTCCTCCATTGCCCTAGCTCTGCTGTGAAGAGCTGTCGGGGTGCTCCCCCACCCTCTGTCACCCGTGCTCTGGGTGGGATCCCATAGGATCTTCCTCTGGTCGTTCCTGTGCCCTGGCTGCCCTTCAGGTCAGGGTGGGCTTGGTGAGGCACTGTGCTCTGCAGAGGATGCTGAGCCCTTTGCAGGATGGATGCTCCAGCCCAAAGGCATGTGCTCCTGGAGCAGGAGGCAGCGGCTGGGAAGCGGAGGGGAGGGATGGATGTGTGATTTGAAAACGAGCTGTTGTGTGCTCCTCCACACCTCTCCCAGCAGGGCTTGTTGTGTGACACCCCCTTGCTTTTCTGCTGATCCAATGAACCAACCATTACTGTGATTTCCAGCCAGCGTGGGCTTCTGGTCCCCTCTGCAGCTGCTCCATCGCCGCGCTTGAGGCAGCATCGCGCTGGCTGCGCTCTCGGCTGGCAGAAACAGCCATGAGCGGAGAGGAGGCGCAGGGAAATCCGGCCTTCCGCTAGCGGCAGGCTTGAGGAGCAGGGAGGAGGACAGTAATTAGGTTTGTGGTTAAGCGCCTCATCCGCTGGGACCTCTCTGCTGAGAGCAGATTGCCGTATTTGTGCCAAAAATCAGCTGTCGTGGTGCTGGAGCGTTAATCTGCTCTGGTCCATCTCTGCAGGACGGGAGCGTCCCGGCAGCCACGGTCCTTCCTGTGGCATAGCGGGGATGCTGGGCGTGCCCGGGGGGTGTGCCAGGGCACCCAGTGCTGCACTGGCTCTGCTTGGTGCCACCGTTTTGAAAGCATCGGAGCTGAGCCGGCAAGGCGGAGAGGAAAACATCTCTGTGCTGCTCAGACCTCCGGGCTGGCTAATAATAACCTTCCCCTGGGCCGCCGGGAGCGTTCATTCATGAACGTTCTCAAAGTGCCTTCGGGTTGTGGAGGCAGGCGCTGAGCACGGGCTCGCTGCCTGGGAGCCTGGCCATCACCTGCTCGGGGACCGCGGCCCGCGGGGACGGCACCCACTGAGTCACGGGGGGCCGAGCGGTGGGGCTGCGGTGGCCGTGGGGCTGAGCCTGCCCGCTGCAGGCAGCTCGGCCCGGGGCTGTGCTGGGTCCCGTTGCCATCCTGCCCAAACCACGCGCAGAGCTCGCTTGGGGGTGAGGGCAGGAGAAGGGGCAGGTGCGTGGCAGGTCCTTGCTGTAAATAGCCTAAAAAAGACTCTTTTATGAAGAAATACGTTAGATGTCATCTGCTGTCTTAGCCAAGCTACTGCAGCCTCTTAAAAACCGTTTTCATCCCCGACATTAATGCGAGGTCTAGGATAAGAGCTGCGATTTCCAGACACTTCTGCTATTAGTGATAGGCAGGAGTTAACCATTCAAGCTTAAATTAATTGTGCTGTAGTGTGGTGGGTTGTGTTTTTTTTTTTATTGATGCATAATGTATTATGAGAAAAAAGTGAAAAAATAATTAAAGTCTGAAGAGCGCTGCGTGGATTCATTCATTATCAAATCTGGGTCAGCAGCCGGAGAAGGAAAACAAGGAGGGGGGCTGCTGGAGTGGAAAAACAGGACTTCAGAGCGCTGCAGGCATCAGAGGAATTCGCAAAAGGCCCTTTTCAGGCAGCCTGGGAAATCCGAAGTCGCATCCCGGCTGCCCCCCGAGGAGGAGCGCGCCTCCCTGGGACCGTGGTGAGATGAGTGGGGTTCCGCACCTCGGCTGCGAGGGGATTCCCTCTCCCGTCCGAGCTCCTGGCTTCTCTGTCACACGCGGGGTAGGGGCAGGCGCCGCTGTGCTGAGCCAGCAGATCTGCGCAGAGGTGTCGGAGGGGAGAGCCCGGAGAGGTTGAGAGGGCTGTGCCGGGGGTTGGCAAAGCTGGGGCTCGACAGCAGTGTGTTTCCAAAAGGCTCTGAGCATCCCTGTGCCACGAGCATCCCCGTGCTGCAAACTGGTGCACGTGGGAGCTTTGTGCTCCTGCAGTGAGCGCCCGGGCTCGCGGGCTGGCAGCCGGGCTTCGTGGGCAAGCAAAAATGAGACCCTGCCCGTGCCCGGCTCAGTGCCCACTTTGCTCACTGGACCATGGCAAGGGGCGGGCAGCTGGCAAGCACCCTGCCTGCACTGACCAGCCGTGCACGTACCCAGAAAACCCCGTTTCTTTGCACCAGCGTGCGAGTCTCCAAGCAGTAGAGCTTGGACAGTTGCAGTGACGGGTTTGCAGTTGGCAGCGGGGGTCGGAGCTTGGGTGCTGTGCGGGTGGCAGGGAGGCACGGGCTCCGGTCGCCCTCCGGTGCGGCCGCGGGCGAGTCGCTCGGTTTTTGGTCCTTGTCTAGGACGCAGCTAATTGAATTGCAGAGAGTGTGGCTAAAACTTGGAGTCTTCCCCGTTGGCAGGAAGCGCAGAGGTTTCAAACCGTGCTTTTGTCCTGATTCGGGACAAAAATACAGCACTTCTGGAATTCAGTCACAAAGTGGAAATTCCCCTCCTTCCTCTTGCTCCATCCACAGGAAATACGGTCCAAATTGATCGGACTTTGCAAACAATCAGCATTCGTTCGTGGGAAATACTTCCATCATAGGAGCGTTCATCCTTGAGAAATAATTTTCTGACCCCGACAGATAAAGTGCTCTTCAGAGCAAGGGCTCTCCACCCCAGTCCCCAGCAGAATGAGGACGTGATCCCAGTGGGAGCTTTTGGGCTTTCCATTCAAGCAAATGTTAATTCTAGCAGTGATGGGAGACCCTTCCTCTCGTTTTACTCCACTGAGTAGCGTAGAGGCGTGCACCGCAAACCCGGATTCGCGCACGTTTGCAGGGAAGCCCTCTGGTCTCGCTCGTGCGCACGCACGTTTTTATCTCTCTCTGACGACAGGTTTCCTGTTCTCTCGCAGATCTCCTTGTATCGTGTGGAGACCATAAATAAATTGATGTTGAATTTAGATGCTTGTGTTGTAGCAGCGAGGATGATACAACCGTGCGTGCAGCAGACGTGGCAGAACGGGCTGTGTTTAAGGATGGATATAAATGTGTATTGATTGCCTGGCTGCTGTGGTGCACACGGATCTGCCTTTCCCTCCCGGTGAACTTCCCAGGGCAGAATCTGCTTCGTGCGAGGGCTGTGGCGTTTGCACGAGTGGGAGGATCCCTCCCTGCGGGGAAAAGCAGCAGGTTGGAGCCGAGGGGTCCGGATCAGTGAGGCTGCCCGCGGCACGCATTGGTGTGTCCAGGGATGCGCCGTGCCAGGGGTCTGCCGCCGTTTGCCTTTGTGGTCCTTCTTCCCTGAGCAGCGGCATCGCCGGCTGTCGCGCTTTCTCTCGAGGTATCTGGTTTCCCTCCCGCTCCCCTCCTGCAACGGCCGGCCTGATTTATTTCCAGGCTACGTAAAAGGGATGCTTTGGCATGGGGAGTGCTGGGAAGAAACGGTTAAACCGGAGATGCCGGGATGTTTTCCCACACGGTGAATGGTGGGGGAACACAGAACATGTATTGAATTGGAGGGAAGTAATAACGCTTCTAATTTTCCTGTGTGATTTAATAAAAATGTAAATTGACTTCGGGTGGATGACTCACTATGGAGGGTGGTGTCGATCAAGATTAATTGGTGGCTGTGCGAAACCAGTTGGGCTTTGTTCCTTCCCCTCAAAGGCAACTGCAATGGCTCCGCGGTGATAGCGAGGCGGTGGCCCAGCTCTGGGGCTGCCAGATACCCGCTGAGCCCCTCGGCTTGCTTGGCCCCAGCGTTTTGGGGTGGGGGTGGGGGGTGTCAGGTGGGCAATGACTTGTGGCTTTATCCCGCGTTGGTGGATGTCTCCCACTGGGACCCCAGCCCATGAGAGTGGGTCCTGGTCCTGGTGGGGAGGCATATCTCATGTCTCTGCCCAGGGATTGCTGCTGCAGGAGCTTGGGGCAGGATGTGGCCCGGTAGCAGGAGGGTCTTCTGCCTGCCCGCTCCCGCCCGGGCGAGCGAAAGCGTGCCAGGATGCTGCACTCTGACCTGGGTTCAGCTCTGGACACTAATGGATTACAAATAACAATAATAAATTACAGGAGATGGGATAATCTACCTACTGTAATGTTGTATTACCATGACTGTTAGTTATATATTAATGTATAATTGTATTACATTAGCTACATATGCATAAACCTCATGCTTCAGGGCCCCAGCCAGCCTTTAACTCTCTGTGGTTCGCAAAGAAACTTTATCCCGCGCAC
Organism: Psophia crepitans; assembly: GCA_013399095.1. Lineage (NCBI taxonomy): Eukaryota > Metazoa > Chordata > Aves > Gruiformes > Psophiidae > Psophia > Psophia crepitans. Next base: position 1,691,919 of record VWZZ01004507.1, read on the forward strand.
CGCTGCCGGCACTGGCGGCACCCTTTTTTAAGGCATTCCCGTGTTTTTGCAGCCCAGTGCTGCCAGCGAGACACAAGCATCGCTGCTGCCTCGCACCGTGCTGCCCAGCCCTGCCGAGGGTACCCGCATCCCCGTCTCCCCGAAACCTGGCTGGAGAGGTGCGGTGCTGAGAGCAGGAGCAGGGATGTGAAGGGTGCTGGGCGTAAGGGATTTGTATGTTTTGTGACAGCAGGTCGGGGAGAAGGGGAAAATAAAGCCCCCTGCAGCCCCCTTCCATCCTGGCCCCGTGCAGCTTTGGCTTCACACCTGAGCGGCGCGAGGGGGGGCTGCGGCGTGCGGTGCTGTGATTGCTCCCCAGCAGATACTTGGCGTGACCAAGACCCAATTCTGTCGAAAGTAATGAAGTTCGAGCCCTTCCCTTCAGTTATTTTTAATGTGCTGAACCCTGCAATGGTTCTGCTCCGACCCTGGTAAACCCGAGCGAGCTGGCTTGTATTTGCAGAGCCTCCCCCCACGCTGCCGGGTGGCTCCTCTTGGGCTAAATTACAGCCTGTGTGAGGCTGGACGGACCCTGCTGTGTTTGGCTTTGGGCTCTCCCTGGTCTGATGAGGGTGGGTGCAGATGCTTTCCCTTGCACTGGGAATGGGATTGAGGGTCTGGGTCAGTGCCTGTGCCGGGGCTGATGCACGGGGCAGCCAGGGACAAGGGGCTTTGCCTCGCTGGGAGGGATTCCAGCTGAGGAGGAAGGTCTGGGGGCTCTGTCCTTGCTCTGCCAGGGGAAAGCCTGGCTTTTAAGAGCTCTGCTTTTCCTGGGAACACCGATGTGCTCTTCCCCGGTCCCATCCTCTGCCGAGCATGCCTGCGGGCTGCCAGCCTGCGGGATGGGCCCTGTGGCATTGGGAGGGACGGGAGATGGGAATTCCTGCTCTGCTCCCCTTCCCGTCCCGACCTGGCCCTCCTCACCACCCTGCCTTCATTTTTTGTTCCCTCTCTCCCCTCTTCTGAGAGCGCGAGAAGCAGAGGCAGGAAACGCAGCCTGCTGCCAGATGGCTAGAAACGTAGCATCTGTAATACTTTATCAGAAGAAATTACAGCTGAATCGCTCTCCCTGATTAAACAGCCTGTCCAGATCCTCTCTGAGCCAGCTGGACAGTCTCACCCTCTCGCGACAGCAGGGGAAGCAACGGGAGCTGGGGACGCGGGGCAGAGGGTGGCAGAGGGATGCTTGGGTGGGGAAGGGGCTGGACCAAACCCTCCTGCGGCAGGGTCTGCGCCCCTTGGCCATGCCCTCACCTCCCTGGACACGTCCTGCGTGGTGCCAGCTCCTGCCCTTTGCTTTCCCCGGGTATGCAGTGGGGTATGGAGGTGAGCATCCCTCCCTTGGAGAGCGAGGGAGAAGCGGGGGAGTTGATGTTTCTCCTCTCTTGTTGTTTTTCTAAATCTTTCCTCCTTTAAAAAACTAACAGAGATGCCAAGCCACCCCGCGGGCTGATGACGTTTTGCTTTTGGAAGTTGTTGTAGTGAAAAGACAGAGTGTGAGGGACACAGCAGACACCCGTGACTGGGGGTAGCATCACCCCCAGCCCCGCAGCTCACCTTGACCCGTGGCCAGGGATGCCGTAAAAGCGCCTGCAAAAAGGAGACAAGCAGCGATGTTTGGCAAGAAGGGAAACCAAGGCAGGGTGGTGGACCGTCTGTAAGATCTGAAAGGTCATCTGAAAAGTTAACGAGAGGCAGATCCAGAGTTTAAGCCTCTGAGCAACCTGTCCTCTGGCTCACCCTGCCCTCGTGCTTGTACTGAGCGCGGTGGCCAAAGCACGGTGCTGCCGGCTTCAATGGACTCGGCGTACGGGCGTCTTTTCTATGAGCTCACTCGGGCTGGTGAGTGCAGGCGTGGACTAATGCCACTAATTTCCACTAATACCGGTGGAAGAATCTCTTGCTGGCCTGAGTGGGGACCAGCTTCCCAGGCTGCTGCGTGCTGGGGAGTGAGCGGCCGTGCTGGGTGGGGGAGAGGGGGACACGCTGCCTTCCACAGGATTTTGCATTTAGGCTTATGAAGCCGTTTTCTTCCCTGATTTGCTGCCCCGGTACTTGAAGGAGTGTCCGGATTTTTTCCTAAATGGGAAACAGGAGGAATCTGTGCTCTTAAATGCGTGGAATTAGCTGTAGGCGGTTTGTGTGTGAAACACCTTAAATAGCAGGAGAGAGGTGTTGAGCGTCTGCGTGTGAGCGGGGGAGATGTGGTGTCTGAGCATGGCCTGACATGGGATGCTTTTGGCCGGTACCTGACCTGTGCTGCATCCCAGTGCCTCCCCATGGAGCATACAGGGACCCAGCCAGGCGGTGCTGGCACAGACGTGCTCAGCCCTGGACATCCCTCTGCCCTTGGTAGGGAAGAAATGCTTGGCCCAAGGAAAGCACCAAAAAATCACATTTGTCCACTCAAACCCAGCGGGGTTTAGCTGAAAGGATGCATGTGGAGCAGTGACTTGAGTGGGGCCTGGGGTCTCCTGGGGCTTGGTGCAGCTCCTGGTTCTCAGGAGGGCTTGTCGCCTGGGGGTCCTGCATGGAGGAGGATGGAGAAGCAGCTTCCCTGTGTGGTGAAGCCTTCCTCCCGCAGCAGCCTCGTGGGGACTGGGCTGGAGGAGGGGAACTGTACACCTGGAGAAACATTATCCCTTTCCCCGCCCCTGAATATTTCATGAGCAGATTAAAAATTTAAGCCAAAATGAGCCCTGCCATCAGAAGAAACCGGCTCGGTTTCAAGTTCTGTTTAAGTATTTTTCTTTATAATGTAGCTGCGTCAATTAGAAAATGACATTGCTATTTAAAATGCTGTTCCGTAGCCCTCTTTAATTAAGGCAGCGATATAATACCAATCTGCTCTCATTAATGAATTTTTAACAATCAAAATGAGAGCCGAATGACGCATGGTTGGATTTTCAGCGCGGGTGTTTTCTCCCGGTGCCTCCGACGGCAGAGTTAAAGGAACAGCGGCTGCTGCGGGAGGAAGGCTGCTCTTCCTCAGGCAGGCTTGGCACCGGGCTGAGCGGCAGGAGAAGCATCTCGGATGCTGCGTGGTGGGAATTGAGGGGCTTCAGCTCTCCACTGGCATCCGAGAGCCATCCTGGAGGGTGAAGGTCCTTCTGGGGCGGATGGGCAGCTTTGTGTGACCTGCATGGGAGCGCCATGAAAAAGCGAAGACATGCTGAAGTCTTGCAGAAGCCTGGGCTTCGTCACAGTTTACTCCTTGGCCATCCCTGCCAAGCAATCCTGAGCAGTAACACAGCTGAAGTGATGGGTGTGAACGTGGTGGTGAGCCCAGCGGCCACCTCGAGGGCTGCTTCCCGCCTGTTGCAGCGTGTCCGCGCTGCTCGGACCCGCCTGGCATCCTTGTAGCATCCCCTGGCCCAGTTCCTCCCAGAGATCCGTTTTGCTGAGGCACCAAAGCACGCGATGCAGGTCAGGGTTGCGTGGCTTTCCGACCCACAATAAACACCTCGTTGCAGCCCGCTTTCCCCTCTTTCTCATGAAGCATTTCTTTTTTTTTTTTTCTTTTTTTGTTTCGACAAGGCAGGGCAGAATCAAAGATGCTCCCGCACCGCAGCTCGTGCTAATTGTCTTCCATTGTTTGAGCAGGAAGCCTTTTTTCCGCGGCGGTTATTATCTGTGATTGCTGGAGGAGCTCTCTCCCCTCTGGTTCTTCCTTCGAGGAGGCAAAACAAAAACAGGAATTTCTTTGAATAATAAAAAAATTAGCCAGGCGTGAAAAGCTGAAGTGCGATCATTTCCGTGGCCTGTTTTGATTTGAGCTGATATGATATGTTTGCTCTCTTATCCTTCCTCCCCCTTTCCTCTTCGACTCGTTGCTCCGTCCTTTCCCTGTCGAACAAATTGGGTATTTTAGGAGAAGCTGCCACATCGTTCAGCATCCCTTGGAGCAGGGTGGCTGCAGTCTGGGGAGCAGCATCTGTCCCGTGCTCCAGCCTGGCGTCCGAGCGGATTCAGCCCTGGCTGGGCTGGGGTGCAGGTGGAGTGGGGGGGTCCGCAGGATCCCTTCCTTCTCCTGGTGTTCCCCTGTCTGCTGGGAGCAGGGATGGTGGCAGTGCTGTCCCAGGGGTCTGGCGATGCTTGTGGGGAGGACGTGGACCCGGCTGCGCAGCCTCGGGCTCCTGGCTGAGCCGCACACGTGGCAGAGTTTGTTTTACAGTAACAGCAAAAGTTTTGCTTTAAAACAGTTTTGTGTCAAGCCGAAGCGACCAGGTCGGGGGGGCTGGGGTTCCCCTCACCTCCCTCACCTGCGAGAGGGTCGGGCGAGTGGGTTGAGGTTTCCTGCCTGGGTTTTTGTTGCCATAGGGAAGAGAATCGAAGCCTGGAAACCATCTTGTGGGTGCAGGGAGGAAGTGTTAATGTCTAGGAAAACAGAGAGAAAATAGCAGCGGCAGCAGCACGCTGTCGTCCAAGCCCCGGCGCGAGTCGGTGCAAATCCTCCCGGCAGATGGGATACGCCGACGTGGTCGTGTTTGCCCTTCCTGGCATACGTGTGCCCTGGCACGCCGGGCTGCCGGCCAGCGTGGGCAGCGGCCGTGGCCCCAGCGAGCGGAGCAGCCGTCCCGAGAGCTCCTGCTCCGTTCCCTTCTTGCAGGGCTGGGAGGGAGAAGAATGTATTCACAGTGAAAAAAAACGGAAAAAAAAAGGAATATATTCTCTGATGATTTCAAAAGGAGGAGAGAGAAGCAAAGGCGGCTTTGAGCTTTTGCCCAGGAATAGCCAGAGATCTGCTCGGAGGCTTGCATCCCACTGTTGATAATTTTGGAGCTGAATCATCTGCATTTTTGCTGCTCTTGAGACAGCGTCAGGAATAAGCTTCCCCAGGGTGTCAGAGACGCATTTTTGAGTGCTGACAAAGGACCTGATTAAGAAAAACATCCCAAATGACATCTAACGCCGACATCCTTGAAGTCTGGACCTGTGTTGCTCATCTCCAGTTCAGACACCTCTCAGGGAAGTGCGTGGCCATGGTGGTTTTCGCAGGCAGACGGAGAGTTGAGTTAGATGAGCGTGTTCCTCCGCGCTCGCCTGTGTGCAGACACGCTGTGATCTCCGTGCCTGGCCGCCGTGGGCACTGACGGGCCCCATCAGCCCTGCAGAGCTGCGGGGTGGGGTCCCCCCTTCTGCAGGGTCTGCCGCTGCCCTGACCCCCCTGGCTGAGCTCGTGCTGCTGGGCAGCGTGGGGGAACCAGCCGCTCCTGGGGCCACATGTGCCTTGAGCCCAGGGGTTGGTGTGGCATCACCCGAAATGGCAGGACATTTGGTTTGCACACTCCACCTTGCACCTCCCGGTGCGGGGTCCCCTGGAGGCAGTGGTGGGGGGGTGATGCACATCTGCCCCCACCGATGGAGGAGCAGTTGCAGCCAGCCCTGGACCACGGTGTGATTAAAACCAGTGTGCAAATTGCCAAGGGAGGGGAGATGGAGGAGTGGGGTGGTGCGGTCTGGAAGGGCTCTGCGTCAACCTGTGCGCGGGATGACGCTGATGATGATGGGGCTGTCAGGGGGCCAGGGAGAGCTTTGGTGGGTGCTGACCCAGATGCAGAGCAGCGCAGGGAGCAGGTGCTGTGCGTGGCCGACTGCATCGCCAGCCCCTCTGGCCACCGCCAGCCCCCCTGGCCACCACCAGCCCTGCTCAGGTGTTCGGTCAGTTTGACCCCAAGCCAGCGCAGGGGGGTCAGGCAGCGGTCGCCCGAACCACGGCCTCGCAGGGTCAGTACCCCCACGGCCCCCCGCTGCCAGCCCCACGGCGAGGGGCAGGTGTGCCCAGCCAGGGCTTTCCCTGCAGCGGCCGTTTCGAAGCAGCCATCAGAGCCAGTTAACGTAAGCGTGTGCAGGAGCCAGGCCTGGTGCTCGGGGTGGGGGGGGTCTGACCTGCCCGGCGGCACCCATCGCTGCCCCGCTGAGCACCTGCCTGGAGATGGGGCAGCGTGGGGCCGGCTTAACCCGTCCTTCACCGGGTGGTGATGCTGGGCACCACGGCTGCTGCGTGCGTGCTTCGGGGGCGGCGCAGCCCTGCGAGCGCTTCATGACTCATTGCTTGCATAAAAGACGAAGCAGGAGGAGAGGGGGGATAGCCGTGCGTCTCCTCGGGGAGCTGAGCTGATGCACGGCTGGCCGGCGCTGCAAAAAGCAGAGCCCTGGCTGCTCCCTGACAGGCACAGGGGAACAGATTTCTCTGAGGACAGAAATGCCTTTTGTCACCCAGGCCGATATCAGACATCGGCTATAGGGCCTCCTCTGTCGCATCGGGGACTTCCAAAGTGGCTCTGCAGTCTGTAATTGCTCCTGACCCGCAGCGAGGGGCTGCGTGCGGCTGCGGGGCTGGGAACCTTGGAGCGTGCTGCTCCTGCGCGTGGGGAAGGGTGTGAAGATTAAATCAGGGGGACCCGTGAGAGCACAAATTGCTTTTTAAGGGGACCCTGGAGGAAAGCTCCTGGGGCTCTCCTGCATCACAAGGGCTCTGCAGCGCGCAGCCTGTCCGCAGGTGAGCGGGACTGGCGTCCCCAAGGTGCCACCACCAGCCCTCCTGGCTGGGAAGAAAGCTCGCTGCTTTGTCACCTAGTTGTAACCCTGGTGCCAGGTCATTTCCCCAGTCGCAGGATGCACCAGCTCATCGCTGGGATTGCCGCTGGGTTTGCACTGGGGCGTGGGAATTTCCCAGTGCCGGGGATTTCGGGTGGCTGCGGCACTGCTGTAGGGACCGGGGCAGCGCGCCCCGACTGAGCCGGCACAGCCCCTGCCCGATCTGTGTGCCCCACACAAATCTCTCCCTCCTCTCATTCTCTCCCCTGTGGCAGGAAGACAACTTTGCTATCTGGAAAGTCCCTTTCTTCCCTCTCAGGCTCATTTACTGTCACTGCAGCTCTTGTCCTGCAAGGGACAGTGGCACTTGGGGATCTTGGAAGGATCGTGCTTGGCTGGAGGAGCGCGGAGGAGCTGTGCCTCGTGCAGCCGGGCTCTCCTGCTGCTCTCCATCCTCCTCCTCCCCTGCTTCTGAGCCGGGTGGTCGTGCTGTCCCTTGGTGCAGCTGTCCCAGAGCTCCGGCCGCCGTCATCCTGCACCAACACCCCAGCTCCCCCTCCATCCTCTCACGCCTTCTCTCTGCCAGCCAATGAGTTTCATTAACGTACTAATTAGGGTGTCTGCACCACGTCCTTGGGAGGGTGGCTTGGCTTCTTGGTGCTAATGGAGCTGCTGTCACAACAAACGCTGCGGCACGTGTGTGCTGGCCATGCACTGAGCCCGGATGGCCACTGCAGGGCCTCAGCCGGGCAGGACCAGTGTCCCCGCCACTCTCTGCCCATGGCACGGGGGCAGCATCCTCCAGCCTTGTCCCCTGCATCCCTGGGGGATGGAGCAGGGCCAGCACTGCCTCGCTGTGCCGTCCTGACTGCCACCCACCCAGCAGGACAGACACCACACTCCTGCCTTCACCCCTTGTCTGCAGGTAGAGCTGAGGCAAGGGATGGATTTTAATATATTTTTTATTATTTAATATATTTTAATAGTAAATTTTCTGGTAAGTGGTACTTCGGAAGGTCAGATACAGTTTGTGAAGTCTGGCTGGATTCAGCGAACAGTTTGATCTCCCAAAGGAGAACCGCAGTATTCTTAATACTTATTCTTTTTCTGATCTACCTCCCCCTTCAAGATACCGTTTCCCTTGTAACAATAACCCGTGCTGGCCAAACAGCCCCCAGATGAGAGACAGCACTTGCTTTGAGCTTGGAAGAAGCATTGCAGCTGGACAACAAAAACATTTTCCCTGCTTCTTTGGGCTATTGAAGAACCTGGCGGCTTGGGGCTTTGCTTTAACCCCATCCTTTCCTGGTCCCTCTTTGCCGCCAGCGGCAAGCCGGGAGGTGAGGACCCACGTGCAGGCAGCGCTGGGCAGGGTGGCCGATGCCATGCATGATGCTGTTTGCTGGCGTGGCGCGCTCTGCGGCTGAACAGCACGTTCCTCTGTTGTCACGAAGCAGAAGACAGGATAATTAAATTGCCCTTTTCCCAGCAAAATGTTCCTGTCTCGGTGCCGTGGCAGGCCTAGCAGTGGCCCGTTGCCAGTCGCACATGCCTCACTGCTGATGGAAGGTGTGAAAAGTGCTGGGGACGAGAGCAGGGTGGCGATGAAGGGGGTTTGTGTGGGTATTTGCTGTCCCTCGGAAGGAGAGGCACCGTGGGCTGGGGGAGATGGAGGCGGGGGATGCCATGGAGGGGTCTGGGGTGCCCCCGACGGTAATTCCCATCCTTTAAGCTGCTCAGGAGCAGCAGGAGCTGCTCAAGGGCTCCATGTACAGATAATCAAGATATTCTTGTCGTTAAGCCTCTCAAGTGTTGCAGGTCTTAAAAAGGGCTCCGGCTGTTGAGTCCGTCCGCTGCTGGGCTGGAGGGGGCTGGGGCTGTCGAGGCGTTATCGAGGCTGTCGGAGTGTTATGGGGGCTGTCGTGACATTTTGGGGCTGGGGGGCGGTGGGGCTGGCTGAACTGTGACTTCCCCTGGCAGCAAGAAGCAGCTCAGGAAAAGATGCCCGTGGGTGTGTGGGACGGACGGGTGCAGCTTTGGTGGCTGCTGGCACCCTCCGGCAGCGGAGCGGCTGGCAGGGAGACAGATGCTCCCAGCACTGGGGATCCAGCCCAGCACGGAGGCTGCGCAGCCCCTCAGGAGCAGCGGGGCCCATCGCCTCGTCCCATTGCTGCCTGGCTCTCCTGCCAGCCCTGGTCCGCTTCTGGGATGGGGGGATGCTCCCTCCCTGGTGCAGGGTAGGGATAATTAATGAAACGGCTGTAACAAGCTCATGGCAACCTCACGTAAAGGCAGAATGTGTTTATGCTGTTTGTCACCCTTCCTCGTCTGCTTTCTTCTCTCCTTTCCTCCTCCTCCAGCCTCTGCCACCCCAGGTCCTCAGATCCATCAGTGTTATTGCTTTGCCTTCAGCTATAACCCTGCTAGTTGCCTTCCAAGAGCTGGCTCCCCCCAGCCGTTGTCACCCCTTCCCTCCCCTCCCCTGAAATATTAACGCCACAAATCACAAGCGACAGCCGCTCGGCTGGAGCCCCCGTCACTCGTGCACTGGCCGGGAGGAGGTGTCAGAGGAGGGATGGGACAGGCGGTGGGTTAGTGCTGCCCCTCAGGGGCTGTGTTCTGCTCCCAGGTGAGAGGGTGAACCCCTGGTTTAAAGATGGGGAAGCAGAAGGGCAGAGCATCAAGGCTGGGGTTTATGGTGCCCACCCTGCCCGGGGTGCGGGCTCCCTCCCTCCTTGTGTCCCACCACCGTGGTATTTCCCCAGTTGTGTGGTTTTCCTCTCCCCCATCCAGCCAGGCCCTGCTTGGCCACAGCCTCTCCTGCTCTGCAAAACCCACGGCTGCCACGTGAGCATCAAGTCATGGAGCTGGGCTGGGGAGTCATGTCCCCCCGGGAACATGTGTGCGCCCCGACCTTCGCCGTGGGGGGACAGCAGTGGGGAGCCGAGGCAGTGAGTTTGCGTTACCCCGCTGGTGTTCAGTAGGTGCTGGGGTCACTCGCGTTGAGGACGAGCTCGGAACAGCAGATGTAAAGGAGATTATGAGCGGTGGTTTTGCACGCACGAGTGCATGCACGCAGCTGGGCGGGCAGGGTCGTGGACCGCAAGGCGCGCGTCAGCGTTGCACCCTCTCCGTACAGTCTGCGAACAGAAACGGGTGGGAAAGCAGAGGAGAGCCGCGGGCAGGGTGCCGGTGTGTCCGCAGCTGCCCGGGGCAGCGCCGACGGGCACGGCTCTTCTCATCCTGCTGCCGAGGGGCTGGTGCAGCCCGCGGGGGGGGGGGTTGCAGTGGGGGGAAAGGGCAGCGCTGTAATGTGCGTCAGTCTTTGGCAAATGTTCGGTCCTGGTAGGGTCCCTCCGTGCCTCAGTTTCCCCCCAGCAGTGAAACTGGAATGGGATGGGATGGCTGTGGCTGGCTGGAAGAGTCGCTGCCTGTGCTAGGTGCATCCCCGTGCACCGAATCATCGTGAATCACACCCTGCTGCGGCAGACAGCATCCCTGGGCCCCCCATTGCACCAGGAGCTTGCCAGACCCCCAGACTTCCCCTGGAGAGAGGTGGGAGAGCCGGAGCTGACCGACCTCTTTGGCTTTTGCAGTAGAAATGACATCAGGGACGGGGTACGGTGGGACCCGGAGGTACCGGCAGTGCTGTCCAGGGTTTGCTCTTTATTTCACATTTCCCCAATGATACATTTACAAGGTTTATTCGAGCTCTGCTCAAACCAACCCCCAGGGCAGACTTTGGGACAGGATGCCCCGGCGCAGGGAGGCCGGGGATCGGGCGTGTGGTGGTTGCTGCTGCCCGGAGGGCGGCCAGCGCTGCCGCCAGAGACAACCTTCCCTCTCCGCTGACCTTCATGCCCATCAGCATCAGCTGTGCTGCCTTTTGACATCTCGGGATGCCGGCGGTGGCAGCGGCTGCGGTGCGAGGCTGGGCTGGTGTTCCCGTGGGAGGCTGCTGGGGCGTGGGGGGCTCGGCTGGAGGGAGGGGTTTTATGGGCAGAGCCGGAGGGAGGTTGGGTGGGTGCACTCGGCTGGATAATTCAAGGACTTTGGCTTGCTAACAGAGGTTAAAAGGGGAGCGGTGTGATCTGTTGGGAGAATCATTAGTGGTAACCTCTGCCGGTGGCACTGCTCGTTAGCCTCCCCCTCGCCCCGCCGCCCCAACCCCCCCACCCACCCACCTGCTTCCTCAAGCAAACGGGGAGAAAATCCCCCGGGGGGGAGAAGAGGAGGAGGGGCAATCGCCTGCCAGAGCCTACCCCTTAAGGAAATGAAGATGTAACTGGCGTGGGGAGCACCTATGAGTTGGGTGTCCCTGGCGCAGCTGGGGGCGTCTTGGCAGGGGGTGCTGCTCGCTCTGCGGGAGGTCCCACCACGCCTTGTGGTGATGGGGAGCAGGGTGCTGGATCCATGCACGGGGCAGGGTGTGGGTGTCAATGTGAGGATCCCTGGGCACACGGGGTGGGAAGGGCAGGGGTGGCCAGCAGGACCTGGTCCCTCTTCCCAGGGGGCTTCCCTGAGGCTCCCCGCTGGCTCGGCTCCTGCTCTCCCAAGGGCTCCCAGGAGATGTTGTGGTGTCACCGACCGCTGTGGAAGCTGCAGCCCCATCGTGGTCACCAAGGAGCGATTCTGGGAGACAACGACTTCTGGTCTGACGGGGAAAGGCTGGGCATCCCCTGGGGGGAGCACTGCAGAAATGCCCCCTCATCTCAGAGCACTCAGGAGACCCCTCAGCCGCAACCCAGGCGTCACTGGAGCAGTTTTGGACCAGAGCACCACCAGCTGCTCATCTGGAAGGACCCCAAAGCATCCCTTGAGCAGAAGTGTGCCCCAGCCTCTTCATCATCCCTTGATACATCCCATTCCCACAGATGCCTGAAGCAACACCCTCTTTTTTTTTGGGAAGCATGTAATACACCAAGCTGCCAGACTGATGGATGCCTGAACTCCCCATCTGGATTACAAATGGGAATGTCTGTGAGCCCGTTTGGGGTACCCCAGTTTCCATGGGCTGTGAGCACGGGCGTTTGCAGGGCTCCCAGGCTGACCTCGTCGATGCTTCGCTGCTGTGGTCTCTGTCCCAGCCCCGGTTCTGCCCCGTCTGCCGGCCGAGCCGAACCCCAGAGTGACGCTGCGGGAAACCCTCCTGATTCCCGGTGGCTATTCTTCTCTTGGGGCTGCTCCAAAGCCCGTCGACAGCCCTGGAAGCCGTTCTCAGATGGCTCCGTCTGAGAAAAGAAAGTGTTGAAATACCACAGGAAACGCTGTTTTTCCAAGATATCTGCCTCAGCCAGAAATGGGAAGAAAGCCCCGATTTGGGACGAAAAGCCAGTTCTCTCATCCTGGGCTCTCTGAAGTTTGTTTCACCCAGGAGCCAGCCAGAGTTTGGGCACAAAGTGGGCACAGGTTGCCCCGAGGGAGCAGCTCGGCGTAGCCACGGGTACTACCGTGCCTGTGCCCCGGCGTCGGCACCCTCCTGGGGTGCAGGAGGAAAACGGGCTGAGTTTTGTTCTGCAGCTGCAGCAACCGCGGCACGTCCCCAGGAGGCACAGAGAGCAGATTGTGGCTGTTGGGGACCCAGCCCTGGTGCACTGAGGGTGATGTACCAGGGGCCCCCCCACTTGTTCACTGCTGCCAGGCCAGGGCTTCGTTTCACAAAACCGACTGCAATTCTGGAGTTTTGTGGTTTTTTTCTGCACACAAGCGCTGTTATCCTGGGGCATGGCTGACTGGGAGGCAAATGTCCTGGCTTTGGTCTCGACTCTGGCTTTGGGTCCTTTTTTTCTCTCGCAGCAAACATCCGTTTTAACCCACTTCAAGTCCATTATTGCCAGCTTAACTGAACCTCCCGTCAGGACCGGCTGTGCAAATACACGGGCAGCGGAGGAAGCAGCGCTGTGCTGCAGATCCCTGCGGGAGCGGCGGCGCTTCGTGCTCCTGTCTGGCAGCTTCCCAGAGCGGCGGCGGCTCGGTGTGCTGGGGAGTGTCACCCCCCTCGCACAGGGCACCCCAAATAGCTCTGCATTTTACTCTGCTGAAGGCGAATGTATGTCATGTTATGCAACGTGCGTGCATAGGTGTGACAGAGATATTTATATCCATTGCATAATAGTTGCAAAATGATAGACTTTATGGTGCCAGGGGAGTCAGTGGGTGGTCTGCACCCCAGCTCGCTGGATGACAGGGTGGTTGAGGACCGTGAAGCCACTTGCTGGTATGGCTCGGTGGGCTACTGCTGGTGATCTCCCCGGTGCTGGTCCCTGCTGGGCCGTGAGGTTTGGAATGGCCACTGCGCTGCTGGCAGGGCTGGGGCAGCCAGTGCGGTGGAGTGGGGTGGGCTTGCTCGGGGGGCTGGGTGCCTTGTCCCAGCTTGCCCAGCAGATGTTTGTCTGGAGGTTGGGGGTTTGCTGAAGCTGTATACCCCATCACCCTCTGCCCCCCATCCGCCCTCTCTGGGTTCCCCCCCTGGGTGATGGTGTACAGGGATTTCTGTGACCGCCCCCCAGTTGCTCCCTCCCTCCCTTGTTGAAGCAGCAGTTCTTCCTTCCAGAAGAGCAGTTCTTGTTTCCAGAACCTGTGTTACAGTACTACCTGCAGCTCCTCATTGAGCAGCCCGGGGGCTGAGATAGAGGCATGCAAAGGGGCGCCTCTTACAGCACCCTACAGAGGGTGCCTCCTATAGCACCCTGGCACCGCCGTGCCTCCTATAAAGCACCCTAGCCAGGGAGCGGCAGTGGGACGGGAGCGGATGGGTGCCGTCTAAGCTCAGTGTGGGGTAGGAACTTCTCCCTGCTGCTTTTGAGCCTGTTACTAGGATGAGGAGGAAGAGCTCGCGAGGCGAGACAGGCAGCGCAGGCAGGAACCAGCGGCGGTGACTGCCCTGCCCGCCACCCTGCTCGCCTGCCTGGTGCTGTGCAGAGTACCTGGCAAGGGGTCCAAGGCCTCTCCCTTCAACAAGGAGGAAAAAATAATAATCTCCAAGCCAAGAAACTTGGAGCTGCTGGGAGCGTATTTATCACGGTGAAGAAAAAGTCTCTGTTCCCTGCCTCTGCGCAGCGGCTGTTTATCACACACACAAGGGGATGGAGAAAATGTTCCATTTGTTGGGTACAGCCGTCAACCCACACAGCGTATAAATTAAGGGCTTTTACATGCAGAGCTCCCGAAATAAAACACACACACACACAAAAGAGAGAGGAGTTTTGTATCGGCCCCGGCGTGCTGCCTCTCCCTGGCTGTCCCTGCGCCCCAGCCCCGGCCGGCGCTGGCTCCCGTTCAGGAATTCCACATTATCTCCGACCGTTTCCAGCTTCCTCAGCAGGGAACAGCTCTGCTTCTGTCTTCCTGCAGCCACATCTGGAAAGTGTTACGCCAGGGTGTCAGCCGTCAGAGCCGGGCGGCTGGCATGCTCTCCCCCCGGCGTGCTCGCTCCCGCCGCCCTGCCTGCCTGCCTGCTGCCCTGCCTGCTCGCTGTCTTGCCTGCCTGCCCGCCGCTGCGCTCAGGCTTTTGTACTGCCTTCTTCAGAGGGCTGCAGGGATGGGTTTTATCTGCCTCCCATTTTTGGAGAGGTTTGGGGAAGCTTTTGCGGCTGCCTTAGGGATGGCAGGCAGAGGTGGCTCTGGGGACCCCCCCGGGTTGATCTCCGCAGACAGGGGTGCTCTGCTCTGGTCCTCGGCTCTGCTGCCTGCTGGGAAGCGGCAGGGAGAGATGCGCTGTAAATCCTCCTCTTTGCAGGCTTTATGGGGGCTCCCTGCCTGTTCAGGGGAGTTTTTGGCTCCTGATCCTGATTCTGGGCTGGCAAAACCCACATCCCTGGGCTGCAAAGCTGTAGGGATGTGATGCTGCGTCTGCTAAATGCTGGGGGTTAAAGAAGGGAGCTTGGAGGGGGTGAACTCTGTGTGATTCCCCAGTGCTGCCTTCAGAGACGTGCTCCCTGCGCCAGGAGCTGTGGCTGTGCTTGCTTGTTGTGTCTGTGGGCTTATCTCACTGGGATTTCTTCGTACGTTAAGGGGGTACCTGGGGTGTAAAGGCATTGGTTTGGCTGGCGGCATCTCATCCCTGCTACCTGTTGGGGGGCACACGGAGATGCTCAGTGGGACGATTGCAGCAAGGGAGATGAAAATGAAAGAGGTCCCTGCAGCGTCCTGGTATTTTTGGGTCCCATCCCTGGTGCAGCGGGCTCCTGGCGTTAGGCTGGTCCCTCGCTGCAGGGGTGCTGGTGACGCTGCGCAGAGGGAAGGAGCTTTGCACAGAGCAAGTGGTTCGGGGACTGATGTGCCCTTCAGAGCAAGGGACATGGAAAAAGCTGGTGTCCTGTTTTTAAAACAGGGGTAATGAGGGTGACCTGGAAGCAGGCTGGTGTGCCTTAATGACTGGCGTGTGCAATACACACGAGGGTCTTTAGCAGGGAGGGATGGTGGAAGTGGTTAAATGCGCCCTAACTTGTCATCCGTGGGAATCAAAGAGGGTTCCCTGCAGTTGAGTTTTGGCTTTTTTTCTTTTTTGTCTTACTTTTAAACTGGTAGGCCTACCATAATGGGATTTTTAAATTAAAGGGGAAAAAAAAAAGGAAAGAAAAAGAAAAGAGGGCTTGGTTTTATAGACCCTACAGATGCATCCGGCACCAAACTGATCCCAGATGCAGCTCCACTGTCAATAGCGTTACACGAGGGATCAATCCCCTTCATTGTTTTATGTGGCCTCTACAGCATCATCAGCTAATTAAAGCTAATGGGTCCCAGAGCAGCACTGACAGCATCTGATCCTATCAGCCCGCGCAGCCGTTTTAGCTTGACGGGCCACTCTGGAGCTGGATCCTGCGCTCCAGACCCTGGCGAAAGCCTGTATTGACTTGGGGGATCAGGCTACAGATCAATGGGAGCTGTTGTTAAACAAACATTGCCGGATTAATGTCAGCTCTGCAGGGGGAGGAGGTTGATGGCTGCTAATTCGAAAGGGGTGGGAGGGAGGAAGGGGACGCGGTGACAGCGGTGACGAGGGACGGAGGGGGAGAGGCCGGGCTGTTAAAATGCTCCCTGTGTCTGCGGCAGCGTCTGAGCGTTTCCCAATCTCGGATTTATCGTCACCCTGGGTGGGAGGCTGTGCTGGATAGGAGCCCGGCAGCGTCCTCAAGGGCGTCTGAGGTGTCTAAATCCCTTTGCTTGTGCCTCAAGGGAGGCGAGGTGGCCTTGGGCTGTCCCCAGAAGGGACAGGGACCCCTGCACCCTTTCTGCAGGCTGACCTTGGCGTGAGCATCTCCCCCGTTGCAGCGGGGCACTCTATCTCCGGTTCGTGCTTTCCTTTTTCTTGCAGCTCCTGTTGTTTGTCACCTGGGGCTTGGCAGTGCCCAGGGCTGCAAGTTGGAAGGTTTCCATTCCCATAGTCAAACCGCCCTGTGCTGCAGCTGGGCTGTTTTGGACTCTCATCTCTTTTTTCCCCCATTTCTGTGTTGCCAGGGAGGGTGAGATGAGATGGGGGGGGGCGGCTGGCAGACCCGTCGCTTGGTCCCATACCACCATGGAGCAGGCAGGAGGAGAAAATTTTCTTTCCAAGAATATTCTTAAAATCTATCCCACTTTTACTCCCGGATGGGCTAGCGCAGCAGGTGGCTCTTGCTTTTGTCTGCCGGCAGAATTGGGTGGCTCGTTGCTCGGCAGGTGAATGGCTTCTTCCCCGTCCCCTCCACAGAGCGGGTCGAGCTGCTGCCTGCCCGCACAGGCGTGGGGCTGGCCGCCCCTGTGCTCCCAGCTACGGGGGTGCACGGCCCCCCCATGGGACTGGGCAGGAAACCTGGGTCGGAAGGTGCGAGGGGGCACTGATATCCCAGCCTTCCTGCTGAATGAGGGTCCTGGTACCTACTTGGCAAGTTAATGAGCAAAGACAGGCTGAACGGGCAAGTGCGGCCCCACTGGTTTAACCGAGGATCTTGGGCTCTGCCCGGAGATGCGATGAAACTCAAGTGCCCTAAAATTAACTTTTTTCCTCCTGTCGCAGTGAGGCAGAGTCCCGCTGGGGGAATCCTCAAGGTTTTGCAACCCCTGGCTCCTGCTGCAGCCCCAGCCCCAGCCAGCGGCACCAGGAGGCAACGTCCAGCCTGGTGGAAGGGAGAACGGGGGAAGAGGGACAGACCCCATAGAGCAAGTTGATAATTAAATCCTGCAGCTTTTGTATGAATTCCAGGACATTTTCCTTGGGCTGGAGCCATCTGCGGAGTGCATCCTGCCCTCCCTTACCTCTCCCTTTGGCTAGTTGCAGCTTAATTTTTCTTGCTTTGATGTTGGGTGAATCTGGTGCTCCAGGGAGCAAAGAGCTGCAGTGGCTCATTGCAGGGGCGCAGCCCCCCTCCATGCAGCGCTCTCCTGGTCTCAGGGGCCTCATCCAGCACCAGCATCACCCTGCAGCTCACCTGCAGGCTGCTTTCCCATCACACAGAGTCTGCACACGCCTGGCTGGCTCTGCGCCAACCCGGCCACTGCTAGCCCGGGCTCGTCAGCTGGAAATACCAGCTAGCTGTGCTAACCTGTATGTCTGCTCCGGCAAGGCTCTGCTCTCCTGTGACAGCCAGGCCTGCAGGCTGGCCTCTGACAGGTCACTGCTGGGGAACCAGTGCCATTTCCAGCTATTTCTGGCTTTCCTTTCCCAATTTTTACAAATTTGGGGCAGTGTTGGGGCACAGAGCAGGTCCTAGGACTTCAGGAAGATG
Organism: Psophia crepitans; assembly: GCA_013399095.1. Taxonomy (NCBI): domain Eukaryota; kingdom Metazoa; phylum Chordata; class Aves; order Gruiformes; family Psophiidae; genus Psophia; species Psophia crepitans. The sequence continues at coordinate 1,709,204 of VWZZ01004507.1, forward strand.
TTGCCTGTTGCTGCCTCATCTTCGTCCATGTCTTCCTCCACAAGGTGCATGTGAGCGCAGCAATGGTCTGTCCTGTCCTGGCTCTCCTGGATGAGCTTCTCTTAGAGATGGACTCCCCAGCTTTGCATGAGAGGCTGTGTCCCCAGGGTGTCCCCCCCATCTCCTGTGCAGCTGGAGTCTGGGTCCTGGGGTTGCATATCCAAAGCCAAGGAGTCCAATGTGCTGGTGGGTTGTAGACATCTCTTTAAGCCCCTGAGCTGGTGAAGGATGCTCCAGTACTGGGAGTCTTTCCTTCTAAAGAGCTTTGCCCAGGGAATGCAGAGGACACCAAGAATCTCGGGATTCAGCACAGCGGAGATGATCTTGCCCTGAAGGTCTTTATTCCACGCCTGCAGTAGTGGGGCTGGGGAGGGTCTGTCCTCCAGGACTGGCCCTTGGCTTTGCACTTTGCACCCCCCTCTGTCTGTCCAAGCCTTTACAGAGAGGAAAAAGCCCAAGGAAAGCTCCCTCCCACCACTGCTTTTTCATCTGCCGCCCCTTGCATCTGCTTGTGCTGAGATGTCTCTTAACCAGGCTGTTCCCGCTGAGGTTAGCGGGAAGATTGGAGAAGTTATTTGAGTGCCAGGCTCAAAGGAGGCGGCAGAAACGCTCCTGGAGCTGCTACCAGCTGACATCTGGGTGCTCAGCAGAGCTCTGGTGTCAGCGCAGCTGAAAGCAGAGGAGGTGGGAAGCCCCAGACACCTGCAATTTGGTTAATAAATATTTATTTGGAGGTGACAGATACTCTTCTGGATAAAGCCGAGTTAGCAGAAGAAGGATTGCGAGGGAGTGACAGGGTGTGCTTTTTTTTGAGGGTTTACCGTGGGGATGTTGAAACGAGCAGCTGATGAACCGAAGGATGTCGAAATCCTCATTCATTTCCTGACACAGGCTGCGTGACGTCAGAGGACGCAGGCAAACGTCCCCCCACGGCGAGCGAGTGCCTGGCACGAGGCACCCTCATCCTGCGGGGACCGCGGTACTCTGGCTGGGGGTGGCCCCCCTCTGACGGGTAGGATGCAACGGGAAGGGTTGGGAGCCGGGAAGGATGCAGCAACCCCACGGTCGGTGTCTGGTATGGATGATAAAAAGGCTTAAGTATGATTGTTCTCTTAAAAAGGCAAAGTGAAGACAGTGGAGGGGAGCTGGCCTGGGATGGGAGGTGTACTGCTGATGGGTGCTGTCACCTTGCTGTGTCTTGGGGCTCCGGTGGATGATTTCGTGGTGCTTGGAGCGGGGAGAGGGCGGATGCCCCAGGCACTAGCCCCATCTGCCCTCTGCAGAGCTGGCCTGCTCCTCCTGGGGAAATGGGAAAAGTTGCTTTGGTTTCTCCCGTGGTGCCCGTGTGTGATTTGGGGAGGGGAACCTTTCTGTCTTGGGACTTTGAGGACTTTTTGGGACTTTCTATATATAAGATCAACATCCAGCAGGGCTTGACTGAGCACCGGGGCTGCTGTGTGCAGTAGGCAGTGGTGATAAGCTGATCTCCTGGGGGTCTGCTGAACCTTCCCTGCTCCATGGCGTGCTCGGCTCGCCCTTGGTTGTCCCTGGTGCTCAGCTCTTCTATTGCTTTCTCCTTCCCCTGAGCAAGCTAACACCTAACCACAATACCCATCATCGTGATTAAAGCCCACTAGAGATAAGGCACAGCGCGGGTTGCTGCCAGGCTGCGAAAAGCTCTGCGTTTGTCCTGGGGTGGGCTGGGGTCTGGTGGCTGCAACATCTGTCCCAGTCCTGAAGCTTCTGCTGCTGCTTCTACTGCTGCTGGGCCCTGCGTTGCAAACACGTCTGTGGTACCTCCAGCTGCAGAGAGCGAGGGCACGAGCCAGGCAGCTCGGTGCTGGTGACTCAGTGTCTTCTGGCTTTGGAGGAAGCGGCTGCTGGAGATGCTGATGTGCGTGGGCAGCGGGGCAGTGCTTGGCTCTGCCCTGCCGGGCCACATCCTGCAGCGGCCCAGCCCCACGCCACGCTGGAGCTGGAGCCTGGCATACAGCAGGGTGTGGGAGTCAGCCCCGCTGGGTTTGTTGCCAGCCAGCCAGTGTGCAGCACAGCAGGGCGCTGGGGCCAGCCCGCTGCTCCTCAGCAGCTCTAGCTTGGGGCGGACACAGGCACCAAGAACTTTTGGTCTTGGTTCTACTTGTGCAGAGAGGGTTTTTTTGCTGAGGCCCTCCCTGGGGCTGGTAGCCCTCGCTTAGTGGTGTGCAGGCACCAGACTTTTTGAGCTGAAGGCTTGATGTGAGCCCTCCCAGATTCTTCATGATCCTTGAGGTCACTTCCAACCTTAATGATTCTATTCTATTCTATTCTATTCTATTCTATTCTATTCTATTCTATTCTATTCTGGCTTTGTGGGTCCTCGTGTCCTGCGCCTCTGCCCCACCACCGCTTGCTTGGCTTCGCTGTGGCTGCGCTGGAAACGGGTTCAGCAAAATCAAACCTGAGGAAATGCCTGGCCCTGGCGTCAGAGGAGGCTTTGCCTCCCCAGGAGCAGCGTAGCTCAGCTGGGGGGTGAAGCTGCCGGGCCGACTGACCTCTCTCCTCCCGCGGGGATGGGGGTGGCCGTGGCAGAGCTGCCAGCGGCGGAGAGGGAGCCCGCAACCTGGGAGATTAATAATAGAAGCGCTGGCATCCGTTTTAGATTAGCGAGAGAAAGCTCAGTACCCATCTCGCCCAGCATGTAACTTTAATGCCGAGATAATGAGCAATGATATTTATTTGTAAAAGATCTGGAGATATCGCTGCCCGGGGAGCAGCCAGGAGCTGTCAGAGCCCGCTCCGTCCCCGTGGCGGCTGCTCTGAGCTGTAACCCAAGCGCTCTCCTCCGACCAGCTCACTTTTCACGTTCCAGCTCCGTTAACCGAGCAGGACATGTGGTCCGGCTCGGAGTCCTGGCTAAGATTTACTGAAGCTGCTCGTGATTTGGGCCGTCATGGCGAGGAGATGTCTGTCTTGCAGGATGGGCTAGAAACACCCCCTGGCACCTGCAGGTTGAGCTGCCGGGATGGGGTTTAAAGCCGTCTCCCACCTCTGAGCCTTCCTCGCTGCTGTTCCCTCTCCCAGCCATCCAGGCATCACGGCTGGAGCATCGGGCTGTGCCTGGGGAGGGGGGGG
>VWZZ01004507.1:1712393-1738471 GCA_013399095.1 Psophia crepitans
CTGGGGTGTGGGGAGGAGGCACGGCATCAGCTGAGCTGGTGAGGGGAGAACCTGCAAGTGGGCACTTCCCTCAGCTGGACCACTGTGCTGCCTGAGATTTTGGGGCCGTTTCAGGCAGTTTGAGGGCAGACTGCTTTTTGGGTGACTGGGCTTGCCTCCTCCTGGCTGGGTTCAGGTGGACATTTGGGGCAGTGACAGTCCTTGGTCTGGGAAAGCAGTTGGGGCTTGTGGGCACCTGGGCTCCTTCAACCCCCCCGCCCCGGTTTGGGGACAGGACTGCTCCTGCTCCCCTTTCCCTGCCTGGGTTGGTCCGAGAGGGCTGAAGGATGCACACGCCGCCCTGCCCAGCCTTGTCTTGTGTAACTGGACAGGAGGCAGGCTTAGTCTGTATTTGGCAGGTGGGTGTCCCTTCCTTATTAAGCCATCCCCTGGGTAATTAGTGGGTTAAGGCCTGATGAGATAATGCTTCATTATTTTTGTGCTGTTGGGGGATTAGGAGCAGTGGGATTTCTCAAAGGCTTTATCTCTGCTAAGGTCCTTGGGCTGCGAGGCACGTTTGCAGGCAGGTAAGAGGACCTGGGCTTGCCAGCCCTCTGGCACTGCTTGCCGGAGTGGGGGTACCTGCCGGACCCCGGAGGGGGTGGGTGCGGGTGCAGTGGCTCTGGGCGAGCAGGAGTCCGGCACGGGGGGCTGCTCGCGCCCAGCCCTGGCAGGGGCTGGCGGGGCTCTGCCGTGAGGGATCTCCTTTTAATGCTGTTGCAGCCCCATTCATCACGGCGTTCCTGCGGCGGGCTGCACGCCAGCGGGAGGGAGGAGGTGACACTTACAAATAAACAGGGAGGTGGGTGGTGTGCGCCGAGGCAGGGAGCGGAGGGTGTCCTGGGGGGCTTCTCCCGTGATTTATGGCCGAGACGACATGGAGCTATCAGCACGGGCTTGGGAAGCTGTTCACTAACAGTGTTGTCTCCTGGCTGTTACGCTGGTGTGGGCTGCTCAGGGGGGTTGCGAGGGAGAGCATCCCCCACGCATTGCTCCTGCAACAGGACCAGCTCCCAGGTGCTTGTGCCCGTCCTGGCCAGGGACAGCCTCAGGATGCTATGGGACCGTTCAGCTCTCCTTGAGAGTCCCAGAGATGCTCTTCTGAAGGAGTCTGGGTCGCTGGAAGCAGGAATGGAATAAAATGTGCTCAATGAAACAGCCCTGGCTCGACGGGGGCTCCCCTCCTGCCTGCCACCCCGGCACAGCCAGCCCTCGAGCCGCAGGGATGGAGCTGGCACCGGAGCAGGGAGGCAGGCCGGCTGGACGCGGGCCAGGCTGCGCACTTGATCCAAACACAGCTGGAGCTGATCTGATGAAGTGAGAGGTTAAGAAGAGAGCATCTGTTATCTAAAGGGGACACACAGTGGGAAACTGTAAGCTCTTTATTCCCCCCACCCCACCCCCTCTGTTCAGTGCATCATCCCTGACTTTATTTCTTTGATTTATTAAGGAAGCCTGCGCTTCCGGGGCTGTAATTAAGTGCCACTGTGTGAGCTTTTGATAGTGAGTGAATGATATAATGGCTTGCACATTCGCCGTCTGCTCAAGTGCTTTAGGATCTAGATAACAAGCGAAGGCTCCCAGGCAGGGGTGGCATTTCTAGGCAGATGTGCAGAGTATTATTTTAATGCCAAGGGAAAGGTCTTCTACTGCCTCTCTGAACCTGGAGCCTTGGGCAAGTGGTCCGGTTTGCATTCCCACTGGGCATCTCCACGCGCCACGCTCTGGGCTGCCGGGCACCGGGGTCTGTGATGCTGCTGGCAGCCCTGTCCCTGGGGTGTCCCAGGCCACGCTGGGACCTGGTGGTTGCTGCTGCTGTCTCTGGCGTTTCCCCAGGGTTCAATCCTGCCCTTGGTTCCCAGGGTGGCTGCTGAGCCTCTCCCTGTGCCCCAGCAGCACTGCTCCGACACCCCGTTCACCCATGCCTGGGTTTTAGGAAAAAATAAATTTCTTTTTACTGTAAGGACCATTTTTCATAGATAAACAGGGTTATTTTAGTGGCTTGGCCATTGGCCACAGAAGGAGCAAGCGCAGGGTCCGGAGCAGCATTTCCGGCAGCGTGCACGGACGCTTTTTTCGCCTCCGGCTGGGGGGGGGGTGGCAGGAGGAAAAAGGGGTAAAAAACTCTAAACCCAACATGTAAACAAACTTAAAACGTGACAGATTATTTGCTGCTTAATGAACCAAAATGCCCAACCTCCCACTGAGCGGCAACATTGTTTATAAACTACAGAAAGGGCTTTATTTTAATGGGCAGTAAATCTCATTCATCCCCAGCCCTGGCGGTCAGGAGCGTGCGGGATGAATAGGCTGGTGCTGACCGCAGCCCCCTCGCTCCCGCGCTCCTCCGGCCACCGTCTCTGCTGGGTGCTCTTTACCCCCTTGCCCACATTTGCTGTTTTCCTCCCTTCCTCCTCTCCTTCCTAATTCCCGTCGCCGAGCTGATAACGGGGTTATCTGGCCAGGAAGAAAGGAGGAATCTGTCCCTGTGCCTCGGCGTGTCACATCCGCTCCGTTTTGTTTATTCACTTGGAAAATGCCTGCGTGCCCCCCCCCCCCAGCCCCGGGTGGCAGCTGGAGAGTGGCCTGAGATAATCACAGCATTATTTTTTATTTATTCCTCTCAAAGAAAGCCTCCTGTAGCCTGCAGGCAGATTTTGTCCGGTTGCTCCCGTCCTTGCTCCCGTGTTCCTCGCTCTGCAGACAGGGCGCGAGAGTGACGGTAATCGGAGCAGAACCCCGATGCTACAGGCGGATCCCCTGAGGATCCGTCTCGCAGGGGACACGATGGCTCCTCCGCAGGGATGATCCCGCCGAGCCTGGCAGAGAGGCGGTCAGGACCAGCAGCTGAGTGATTACGGGTGCAAAATACGCTCTCTTGGGCAGAGAATCGTGGGAAATGAATATACAGTCTGAGCATCCATGGAAGTGAGAGCATCCCGGCTGGAGGGCGGGATGCTTGGGAGAAGTTTTGCTGCTTTGGGTTGAAAGTGGCCACGACAAGCTGTTCTGAGCTAAACCCATGCGGTTTGGGAGCCGGTCAGGCCTCGCGTGACACACGGCTGTCAGTGAGCGAGTGCGTTGCTGAGATTGAAGGTGGTGGCTCTCGAGCTGCTGGGACGCGTTGGGAGCTGGTACCTGCCGTGGGAGAGGGACCACAGTCACGTCAGGTGGGAATTTTGGACGTGCCTGACTTTCCCCCGGGACAGATCAGGCACCTCGAAAACTTCTGACCATAACTCATAGGGTGACGTACTCCTAAGGCAAGAAAGAAAATAGTAAGTTATCTATTCCCGTTTAATATCCATAATCTGCCATTAATCAAGCGGGGACTATAAGATCCTTCTTAGGCCTAATCAGTGCGTAATGGATTATCTACAGGAACTAATAAAAGGTAATTATCTATGCTTTGCAAGTTCCAATTACTGTACTTATATGATCAATTAATTCTTGTAACGGTTTCGCAGGTGCAATTTGTGTGACAACATTACGCTGACTCCAGGCAGAAGGGATGCGAGCGTGGTGCGAGGGGCAGCGGGTGCAGGCAGCAGGGATGCAGGCAGGGGTGAAGGGTGGCGTGGTGAGGCAGTGGGTGCAGGGTGGTGCAGCAGGCAGTGGGTGCAGGCAGCAGGGATGCAGGGAAGGGTGCAGGGTGGTGCAACAGGCAGCGGGTGCAGGCAGCAGGGATGCAGGGAGGGGCGCAGAGTGGTGCAGCAGGCAGCGGGTGAAGGCAGCAGGGATGCTGGCAGGGGTGCAGGCAGCAGGGATGCAGGCAGGGGTGCAGGGTGGTGCAGCAGGCAGCGGGTGCAGGCAGCAGGGATGCAGGGAGGGGCGCAGAGTGGTGCAGCAGGCAGCGGGTGAAGGCAGCAGGGATGCTGGCAGGGGTGCAGGCAGCAGGGATGCAGGCAGGGGTGCAGGGTGGTGCAGCAGGCAGCGGGTGCAGGCAGCAGGGATGCAGCTCTGCCGGCACAGCTGCCCCGGTGCATCCCAAGCTTTCCCAGGTGCCGCACTGGGAAAAACCACCTCCCTGCAAGTCGCTGCCAGGCAGCCAGGGGCTGGTGTTTGCGGGCTTTCAGCCGTGCATGGTGGTCCGGTCCTCAGCAAAAGCGCTTCTGCCTTGTGCTCTTTCCCTCCCCGAAGCAGGAGACGGGGGTGGGTTTGGCAGCCGCTCGGCCCCGTCCATCGCTGTATGTCCCAGGGGACGTTGCCCCTGGCTCGGCATCACCTCGGGGAGCCCCACTGCTCCCTTCCCATGCCCCAGCCCGACCAGCACAGCAAGCAAACCCCTGTGCAAAGGCAGATGTCTCCAGTCACCACCTCCTCCTGCCTGTCCTTGTGTCCCTCTCACTGGCTTGCAGAGTCATCGCCAGCAGAGTCATTGGAGGGTCTTAAAGGAGAAGGAAATATTCCAGCAATGTCTGTGCAGTTTTAAGGATGGCTTAAAATTACAATAAATTTGAGACACTTTACATGTCCACTTGGGGCCCAGCATTGTTACGGTAATTTGAAGCAGATTGAGTCAGCGCTTGTGGCAAACGGCAGATCCAAGGGTTCTAGCAGGAACCCGGGGATGGAGGAGGAGAGGTGAAGGAGCAAGGGGAAACGCTGTGTGTGCGATGCTGGTTGGAGTTACGGAGCCAAACCCCCCCGGGCTGACCCTGCGCACCACTCTGCAACGGTGCAGCCCTGAGTCACGCCTCAGCCTGTGGTTCTTCCTTCTCTTTTGGGTTTTGTTTTTTAATCTGGAGCTCAGTAATCCAGTGTCACCTTCTGGTGTCCCCAAGACTGCACCGTTTCAGAGCAGGTTGTGGGTGCAGCTTTTCGCTTGGACCTGGGGTCCTGGAGCTGTGCCCCTGAGGTGCCTTTGCTAGGACATGGGGATGGGCCACCTCTTCCCCAGCCATGGGGTTTGGATGGTGAACCAACCCCTCCTTAGAAGGGCAAATCCACAGACCTTGGGAACACTGGGCCCAAGGGTGTCTGAGGAAAGCGTTTGAATTAAGTTCTCTCAAGCTCTCCTTGGTGCGGTGAGGTTGGGCAGAGGTTTGGTAACAGGAACAGCGGTCCCTGCCTGTGCCCTGCCTGCAGGGGCGGCGCGGTCACAGCCCAGCGCTGCGTGCGTGCTGCCGGCTGGTTGGGTTGCAGGGAGCAGGGCTGTGCCTCCGGAGAGGCCAGCACACTCGGTCACCATCCATCCTCTTCCTTGGCTTCTTCGCGATGCAAAAAGGGGAAAGCAAAGGAGAATGAGGACTAGGGCTGGGTGAGAGGGTGGCTTTCTCCTGGGAGACCCTGGGGCTTTGCAAGTGTCTCCAAGGCAGAAGTATCATGCTCCCACACAGACCAAGTACCCAGAAAGGACCGTGTGGAACAGTTTGGTTTGATTTCAGCCTTTGCAGAGAGTTTCATGTCACTGCAAAGGAGCAGGAACAAGAATTTGTTTCAATACAAAGCTTTTTTTTAACAAAACCGTTGACATCGGATCTTTTGAGAATTTCCATTGTTATTTCCCCCCTTCCCCCAAACATGAAATTAATTCATCTGTTTGAGTCGTTTTTCTGGGAACAGTCTTGATTTCGTTGACGTTTTTGGTTAACGAGGGAAAAAGCAAACCCATTAAAAAAAATAGAAAAAACAACCGCCCGAGCCCTTCTACTTAAAAAAGAAACTCTTCTCCCAGCTTCCCCAGTGACTGTGATACAACCGCTGCTTTGTTCCCAGCATGGTTGGTGGCGTTCCCAGCTTGTTCCAAGCTGCTCCGCCAGCCCTGGAGTGTCCCAGACCGGGATGGAGGGGAAGGGGCTGTGTCCTCCTCTGGGACACAGTGGTGTTGGCGGTGCAAGGGGGGTGTTTGCTGGGGGAGGACATCTCAGCAAGGCTCCTCTGCGTGGTGGCTGCAGCTGCCGGGCTTGGGGGGAGCCCTGCGTCTCGGTGGGTTTGGGCACGGCTGCGGCTTTGCTGGGTCGAGGAATGGGGAGGTGGACGCGGGCAGGTCCCACCATCTGTCAGGGAAACCGAGGCACGCAGGCGACTGAAATATCAGACCTAGGGGCACAAAGTGATGCTGAGGGCAGGAACCAGCTCAAAGTGCAGCCCAGATACCCCAGCACAGCCCCCTCCTCTCCCCATCGCTGCGCGCCAGCCCCCCGGCAGGACCGTCCTGAGCCCCGCGCTGTCTTTCTGCGCTGATCCCCAGTGGCACGCACTTCCCCGCGCCCCACAGCGACGCTGGGCTCCTGGCCTCGTCCACCACTTCCTTCGGTTTGTTTTCCAAGTCTTGGCCACCACGTCCAGCCCTGCCAGCGCACCGTGGGGAGGAAGCGCTCTTCGTGCTGCTGAGAGATGCTGCTGCACGCAGCCCTCGCAGCGCCTGACCGCAGCACCCAGCTGCTTTTTTCTTCTTCTTTCTTTTGTTTCTTTCTCTTTTTTTTTTTTCCCTTTTCCCAAGCAAGCCACCACAGGCTCCTTCAAACATTCCCCTGAAGATTATTCTCCCACTTGTCTGCAACATGTTTGCGATGCTGAAACTCCCGTTGCCCCATCCCAGCCTTCTCCGCCTGCTTTCTTCTCTTGGCTCGGCTTCTGGATTGCAGGGACCAAGTCTGGGCATGCCAGTTCCCATTCAATGCATCTTCATACCTTTGATTCCATCTTTTCCCTGGCTACCCGCAGCCAGACCCTGGAGGCTGTGCAGACGTGACTCAGTGCCCCACGGATGTGCTGGCAGGGTGCACGGCTGCGAGGTTTGCTGGCTAGCCCTGGGCTTTGGAGCTCGACACCCACCCTCTGGCTGCCTCCGGCCGATTTACACCTTTCTGGGACAACATGCCTTGCACTGAACTCCAAAATCAGCTTGATGGTGAGGTAGTAAGGTGAAGTGGGTGATGCTGGCCAGGGGCTCGGGCTCCTGCCACGTGTGCTGGGCTCCCCTGCGCGTTCCTGGGCGCAGGGGTGCCGTGCTCCAGCCTGGCTGGCTGACTGAGGCACCTGGGGAGCATCACAGTGAGTAGAGTGGGATGCATTCATGTTGTCAGACAGTGGTCAGTGTTAATTAATCTAATACTTCAGATTGCACTAATCATAGATCTTGTTTTATAAAAAAACCCCACCAGTGCTATTTTTAGGGCTTGCGAAGTGTGGTCTTGGGGGTCGATGGAAAGCTGCTGGTGCAGTAGGATACAGAACACGTTTCAAAACACCGCCCTTGGTGACGCAGAATTGCTGCTTGGCAGTGGGAAAAGACCAGTAACTGTTTGTCCAGGTTATGAAGCGTGCGGTTTGGCAAAGCCTGGCTTAGCACGGGTCGAGTGCAGATAGACACACGTTACGGACCGTCTTTGCATTTGTTTGCTCGCTTTGTTTTAATTTGCAACTCAAGCCTCTGCCCTGTGGTTAGATCCTCCCAGCTAAGCAAGTCTTAGCAGAGAGAAGTTGCTTAAGGAAGAGAAAGGATGCTGGATGCGGTGTAAAGCGAGAGCAACCGCTGTTACCGCAAACGCTTCCCGACCTCTGGTAACAAAACCATTGGCGCTTGGTGGTCGCTCCTCTCCGTTCGTCCCCTGTTCCAGCGCAGTTGTTTTCTAAGCCAACGCTGCAGGTTTTGTTCCTACTGCTTATTATTTAAATGGTGCCAGAGGTGTGCGCAGCGCTTCACAAACACAGGGGAAGAAAGGGTCTTTACTCAGAGGAGTTTTTGTTATAATTTAGGTGATTGTAGTAGAGGTAATTAAGGCTGAGGGAAGGCAGGCAGTACTGCAGACCGGTGTCAGAGCTCTCTGCAGCTCTCTGCAAGGCACAAGGACCAGCTTTGAGCCGGGTCCTCATGCGACCTTTCAGCTGGGACTAGGGATGCCGAGCTTTCACAAGGTGGGTGATAGGAGAGGCATCAGCTCTATCACACCACGTTAAGCCATTGCTCCCTCAGATACAGCTTTTCTGACAACGACGAGATCACAGGGCTTCAAAAAGGGAAGGGAAAAACAATTAAGGACTTGTGCCACCCAGTAATACACTGACCCAATTGTGCACTGCTGTGTAAGAGGAGGGAAATTCCTTCCTGACCCTTGTACTCATCAGCCCATGCCCTGAAGCATGAGATTTGATTTTCTTTATCTGGCTTTCCATAATTGCAGATGTCGTGTTCGGTACTCCCTGTATCCCACCCCTCCGAAACGGCATCTGCTGCGTTTAACTCAATGGACCTTCTCCTCTGGGAGCTCAATCCTGACTCTTTTCTGGGAAGGAGGGAGGGAGACCTGGTTCCATCAACCTCCCCAGCACTTGGGGGTTTTCCCCTGGTACATGGTGCTTGCTGGTTGCTCAGCCAGGGAGGACAAGTGTCCCCCTCCCATCACTGGTACGTTCTCCCCTTTAATAAATAGTAAAGGTCAAGCTTTATTCCCACATGCCTAAAATATTTGAAGAAGTTTTAATTTGTATGTAGATGTTTGTGAGGGTCAGTTAGGAGTTACTGTTGCTTCCTCTGTTTGCTGGACCCCAAGGAGCGAAGTGTGCCACGGCCAGGACTAAATCCTGCTGCCGATTTTTCTTTTGATGAGAAAGCACTTGAGGATGCACGAGCAGCTCAAGGCTTGGGGGGCCCGTGGTACGTGAGCAGGAGGTGCTGCTCATGCCCTGTTGAGGATCACCTCTTCATGGCCGGGGCCGTGTGGGCAGCGATTGCTGGCATGGCTTGTGTGGTCCTTGCTGCCTGCTGTGGAGCCAAGGACCAGAGGTTTGCTTGGAGATGCAGCCATCGGGCGATTCCTCGCCTTGGTGTTGATTTCTCTGGGGCTTTGCTGGCCCTGAAGAAGGACAGAGTGCTGGCCAGGAGAGACGGTTTGACCAGGAGGGTCCCTGTGACTCCCAGGGTGGTGGCTGAGCACACGTCTGGCTGGGTTTGCTGACCCTGTGGGTGCGCGTTGGAGGCTGGATGCTCTCCGGTGCTGGCAGGCAAACCCGCCCTCCTCTTAGATCTGCACACTGGCTGCGTGGGGTGCAGCTCACCTCCAAGACAGGGCGGGAGATGGTTTGTTTTGGCACAAGAGTAATGGGTGGAAAGTCCTTTTTATTCCCGAGATCTCTTCTGCCAGCAGTGAGTATCCTCAGCCCTGTCTCAGCTACAGGACCATCTGCCTTTCTGCTCCAGCTGCTTCAGGTCAAGAAAGGAGTGGGAGGGTGCTGGAAAACCCAGTGCAGCCCTGACTGACCTGCGCTGAGCTGCTGCTTGCTCCTCTGCTCAATCCTGCCTGCTCCCCCGCTGAACGCCCGGGGAGCGGGGAGCGAGTCGGCAGAGCCCGTCCTGAAAGAGTTAAAGGCTCCCACCCCTTCCAGCCTGGGGAAGTGGGATTAGTCACGGCCTTCAGGAGAAGTGCTGGCCAGGTTATAAAAATGACAAACGAGCACAAATCAATAATGAAGTTAGTGTTTTCTGGGAATGCCAGACACGAACGGAAAAGTACATCAACACGGGTGGTGGGCGCCGTGATGTATAGGATGAGCTGCCCCCCACGCGCATCCCATGCACAGGCGCGTGCAAGGTGGCACCGTCCCTTTCTCCTCCCCATCATATTTGACTCTCCCCTGGCACCGTCGCTGCCGTGGGAAACGGGGGCGGCTCTGCACGCCGGCACCTCCCTGGGATTTTTGGTGCCTTTTGAAGCTGAGTTTGCATGATGCTCGTGCAGCGTGAGGCACCTGGGGAGGCACCTCCGGGATATCGGAAAATGGGAATGCAAACGGTGCCCCGGGGAAGTCGAGCGTCTGATTTAATCTCCAGGACACAGGGTAGCGTTTCCACAGCACCGAGGTAGCGTTGGAGGCCACGTTTCCTTTTCCAGCGGGACTTGGGCATGTCTGGAAAGGAAACGGCCTTCTAATTAGATGGCTTGAAAATCTTTACCGTCGCTCGTTACAAATACATTAATCAGCCCATATTGAAAGAACTGTACTGCAAAAAGGACGTGATTATTATTATTTATTGTGTAGATATGAATGAGTTTAGTCCCTTCCTAACCTACTTGGGATGTCTCAGGAATTTTCAGCAGTGTTTTAGAATGGGCGGCTTTAAAAGCTGTAAGAGAGGGGGGAAGACGGCTCAGGGATGTAAGTAGGAGGAGGGGGGAGTGACGGGGCTGAGACCTGGCAGAGGCATGGTGCAGGGCTGCAAGAGCGGAGGCTGCGGTGGAGTGGTGCTGAGCCGTGCCGGGGGAGCTGGGTGCCGGCGAGCGGAAGGGGGCAGTGGCTTCGGAAGAGCAGTGCCGTGTTTGCGCAGTATTTCAGGGCTGGTGGCTTTCCCAGCCGATTAGCATATCTCTGTAATTAATATAAACTTCTTTAATCGGCCCTCCAAATGTCCTGGATTCTGGTCGACCTCTGGGCGCCTGGGCTGGGTGTCCCACTCTCTCCTTTCGGATGTTCTGGGGGCAATGCCCGGTGCCTGGAGCACCGTCAGCAGCCTGGCCCTGACCCCGGGCCATCCTGGCTCACTCGCGGCCACGGATGCTGTGCTGAGCCTGAAGGGCGGGTGTGAAAATGCAGCTATCGATCTGTCACGGTTCTTGCCCTCCTGCGGTGGTCTGGGGGATGATGGCAGCACGTTGTGGGAGCACAAGGGGACCCGTTCATGACGCGTTTCAGTGGGATGAGGGATGCAGGCAATTTTTTCACTGCTGTTAGTGTTTGCATGGCCAATTTGCCACCTTTGCATGTATGCAGACTTCAGCTGCTGTTCTCGTCTTCAGAAACCTCCTTAGATGCGTCAGCCGCCGTCTGTCATGACAAGTAACCCTCCAGACCCGGAGGAGAGAGAGCTTTCAGAGAGCAGATGTAAGGGGTTAATGGAGGCTGAGGGTGATGGGTACCTGGGAAGAGCTCGTCAGGGAGAATCACGTTCCTTTGAGGAGATCGATAATCTGGGATGCTTATGCTGCTCATTTTCAATGGGTTGTCTCCATCACTTCATCACCACTTTCCAGCTGGAAACAGTGGGGCTGGTGCAGGCAAGCTCGTTCCTTAAGGTGTAGGTAAAGTCTAACGGGCTTCAGGCCAGCTCCTTACAATGCTGCAGGATTGTGAATCCAGAGCACAATCCAAAGTGGACCCAAACCAGAAGCCTCCAAATGCCCAAGAACTCCGCAATCTTTAAAAAAATACACCCAGCAAACCAACCCCCTGCGCTGCGTCCTTGGGGAGGGATGAAGCAATACTGGGGTGTGAAGGTTTCCCAGCCCCGCTGCTGTCAGCTGAGGTTGCCCTTCTCAGCGAGAGGCGTGTGGTGCCCTGTTTGAATGAGATGGACCTTGGGAGCGTGATGGGTGCGATCCCCCTGCTCCCACAGGTAGCTGTCAGCAGTCTGCCTGGGGCACGTCTCGGCGCGCTACGGCACGCCCAGGCGATGTGTGCCGGCGCAGCCAGGCTGCCTGGGTGCCGAGCCGAGCTCTCGCCGTGACTGCAGCTCCATCGCCGCCGCGGCCGCGCTGGTGAGACGGCACAAGGCGATTTGCCTGCCTTGGGTCCGTGCCAGTGCCGAGAGCTCTGCCCCATGTCCCCGAGCATGCGATGGCACAGATCCAGCCCCCACGCTAACGAGATGGCTTCAAATAAGAGTTAATCATTTGCCAGACGAATGCTGCCGGGGTGTTTCTGAATTCCTCGCTCCTATAGGCATGCTGTCGTGGACTAGATTGTCGTGCTCTCGCCCAAAGCTGCTACACCAAATGTTTCGCAACCAAAACCCCAAACCACATGAAAGTAGTTGAGTTTCATATTTCATTATAACCCCAAATTCAGGTTTGCCAAGAGTTTCAGTAGTTTTATGAACCTTTCCCGTGAGCCTTCAGCAAAGGCTGCAGTTTAACCTGGTTTTGATGAAAACCCAGGTGCGACTCAGTTGCTTTTGAGCAAGTTTTGAGCTTTGTGCAAACCTGATATTCGAAGGCATTCGGGAGGAAGGAAGAAAGGAACCCAAAAACACGTCAGAGCTGGCGACGGCGTTTGCGGGGAGCCCTGTGCACATCTGCGGCCGAGCTGTAATTCCCTGGGGACCCAGGACCCAGGCGCCCGTATCGCCAGGATGGGCGCTGGGTGATGCTCTCGGTGATGCTTTGAACCCACTTGGCAACATCGCCACCAAACCAACCGCTGCGATTCGGTAAACGCCGGTGCTCTGAGCGTTGCGACCCGTGGTCCCCGTGGCAGCATCTCCCGGCGTGTGCCACGGCTGAGGCCGCTTTGCTTCCGAGCGACGGTGGCTGAGCCCAGGCTTTGCTCTCGATGTTGCTTTGGGAATAACTCTGGGAAAGTCGGCGCTGTGCGACAAAGCTCCCGGGCCAAAGAAAAAAAGAAAGGAGGGTACCGTGTGGGTGGGGATGGGGCTCCGTGCGAACCACGCCTGGCGCACACCGCGTCCTGCCTCTGCGTTATGTGTATTATTGTATCCACACGCGGATGGCTTTTTCGGCAGCGCCGTCTTTCCTTTCTCCAGCAATTTCCTGAAATAACGTTAGGGAAATGTGAAAATCTTGAACTTTTGAACCTCCCCGGAGGACGGCGTGCGGGGGGGTGACGGCAGGAGGAGGGGATGCCTGCCTTCTGCTTGCCGTTTATTTTGGCTACAGGGTCCGGGGATGGGGAGGAGGGGGTTCGCCAGCCCCCCGGCCGGCAGAGGAGCCAGATCAGCGCTGCCCCTTATTAATTAATGGCTTTCTCGTCAGTGGGTCATGGAGGCGAGGAAGGCAGAGGAAGTTTTCTTTTGCTCGCAGATGCTGGGGAGAGGGGGAGTGCCTGGACTGGGTGGCGAGGGCAGGGGGTGACGTGCAGGGGTGATGGATGGGGCCTCGGTTTTTCGGTCGGGCTCTGGACACGGGCAGCTCTTGTGGGTGAGGAAGAGAGAGGGGAAGGGGGGATACGCTGCGCCTGGAAGGTACTTTTCCCTCTGATGAACTTCAGAGGTGTATAAATCACTGCCAGGCTGCAGCTGCGAAGCATGTGACGCTGGCAAATTAATGGTCCTTCGGAAAACGCCTCCCCTCCTCACCTCTTAAAGGCACAGCCAGGCCGGCCCCAGACGTGGGAATCGGGGGGGCACGGGCCAGACTGGGGGAGCCTTGTGTGCCCGCTGGGTGAGCTGGGGCTGAGGGCTGGCTCTGCAAAGCTCTCCACGGTGCAACATCTTCTGTGGTGCGAAGCTTTCCATAGTGCAAAGCTCTTGGTGCAACACTCTCCATGGTTCGAAGCTCTGCCGTGCAAAGCTTTCCATCGTGCAAAGATCTCTGGTGCGAAGTTTTCCACAGTGCAAAGCTCTCCACAGGACAGAGCCCTCTATGGTGCAACGCTCTCCATGGTGGGGTCCTGCTCTGCTGCCCGTGATCCCTGTACAAACAGGACCTAGATGCTCCTGGGGATTGCGTTTTTTCCAGAGTGCGTTGGGCACAGGGTGAGTGGCTGGTGGAATCTCCTGGTCTACCCCTGGCCTACCACTACAGTGGTGCCTCTGGGCTTTTTGCACAGCAGTGACCTGTGGAGGACCGACACATCCAGGGCACGCCAAAACCTTCTGTCTGGGGTGTTGAACTTGCAGTTGAGGTGAGCATGATGCTGGGGAATGACCACCCTCCCAGAGCAGCAGGTCGCCAAGCACTGTAACAGAGGACCACAGTGGCATCAAGATGCCAACATGTCCCAGGGCTGGGTGTCTGTGCTCATGAGGCACAGCCATCCTGTCCGGATCTCGCAGGCACACTGCTGTGGGAGCGGAGGGCAGTCGGAGGCACCCTGGCTCACCCAGGGCTACCACTGAGAACCAGCCTGCTGCCTGCCCATCTTGCTCCTCTTCTTCGCTCTCGCTCTTAAAAGCAGTGGCAGAAGAGGAGGGGAATCCAGCGCTGCAAATTCTGCCCCGTGCTGCTGGCATGCAGGAGGGGGAGGGAGCTGAGCCACCAGCAGAACAGTTAAAAATTACTAAATCCTTCCCTAATATAATTAGGTTTCCATGCAAGTAATTGCCCTAATTGCCAGAGGGGCGTGGGGCAGTGGGGAGCGGAGCCAACCTGGGCTCTCCCTCTGCTGCTACTCCGGACGGTGTTTTGCAACCCAGCGCAGCGATGCTCTGCTCGGGCTGACCGAGGGCCTCGTGGGGAGATGTCCCCAGTGATGCCTGAGTAGGGATTAGGGCCAGGCTGAGCAAGAAGTAATAAAATAAGTTTTGCCAGCACAGCGGGACTGAAGGAGAATGCTGGCGGGGGGCTCGGCAGGACCGATGTTACCCCCCTTGAATGGGTTTGTTACGCTGGGATATGAGCTTAGAGGATACCTGGCCGTGCTGCAGTTTAAATCACTGTTTATTTTCTAACTGCTGGTGGAGCAGGGAAAGTGGGGAAAGTTAGGCAGGCAGACAGGGAAAAAAGAGCCCACTCTGTGATTTACGTGGTAAAGGAGATAAGTGGGGATTTAAAGAGAGGGGAATATATAATTGAGATGAACGTGTAATATGAGCACAGATCCAAACAGAGAGATGGTAATCAGAAGCGTTAGGAGAAGCTGAGGTTTATTAATGAAATGTCTCATCTATTTGTCAGCTGAAGAGGAACAGCCTTTCCCCAGCAGCTGGAGGTGGAGGGGGCGGACGCGGGGATTGCACTTGCGTTCCCGCTGCCGTCGCAGAGACCGAGGCTGCCGTCTTCCTGCCCAGGTGGATGATGCTTGGACCCGAAAGCCAAGGCAGGGTTAGAGGGAAAAAGGAAGTACCTGGTTTTTAGGAGTCTGGACGTTGTCATTTTCCTTGCTGCGATGTGCTGTGGAAGTCGGGAGCCGGCGGAGCTGGGCAGCGGGGCTGATAACCGCCTGGGGAAGGGATCGCTGGAGCCTTCCTCAAAGCCCCTCTCCTCCTCTCCGCTTTTTTGCCCAGCTCTCCGCCCTGGGGTGCAGTCACTTGTGGGCTGCACCAGGCAGGCGCAGCGGATGCTCGGCAGCTGGGACTGAATGCTCCTGCGGCCTCGGGAGCAGCCTTGGCTGCTGGGTTCAACTGTGCCTCCGGCCGTGGGTCTCTGCTGGACTTTTCCACGGCTTCAACCTGCTCTTGGGGGCAAACTGCTCCCATCCAGCTCATTTCGCACTCTGGCACTCACTACCTGCTCTCCCTGAGACCAGGGCTTGGCTGCTCTGCAGTTCCCCTGCGTGCTCCTCGCAGTGCCCAGGCACGTTCGGGAACCGCTGCTGACCCTGTGCCGGCAGCTCCGTTGGCTCATGGAGCCGTGGAGTCAGCTTGGACAAACCCTACTGGTGTAGACTGGGGGCTGCAGTGTGGTGCAGACGTGTCTAAGCCAGCTTTGGAGGAGGTGGTGGTAGCTGTGTGGAGCACACAGCAAGCTGCGGTGGTCTCAGTGGTTTTTCAGTAGCCGCGTGGCAGGTAACTTAGCTGTTTTGCTCTTGCTGTATGGTTTGGTGGGTCTGCTACCCACTACCATCACTACCATACCTGCTAGTGATGTATGGCGTGGGGAAGGGATGTCCAGGGATCTCATCTCAGGGACAGTCCTATTTCGTCCTTCACTTGCTCCCTTTTAGCTCTGCCCAGCGTTGCCATTGGGGCATCTTCATCCGTTGGGGTTCCTCAGGCATGAGGATGATGCTGGTGGTGTCCAAGGGGTTAACCTGGGGTCGTAGGCAGGTCTGGCAGAGAAAGACTCTGGCTGTACATGAAGCGAACATTTATTTAAGGGTCCTTCCCCTTCCCAGGCCCTGGCAGTTATCTACGGGCTGACAAAACGCCTGGAACGCGGAGACCCGCTGGACATTGACCCGGCTGTGCCGAGCTCAATTAGCCGAGGCTATCTGATTGGACTTGGCGCAGCCTAATTAGCTTTGGACTCAAACCAGAAACTCAAACCCAAAGGCAGCTTGCAGGCAGACCGTCCTTTGCTGCAGCCTGCCCTGGGGAAAGGCTTTTCCAAGCCTCTTCTGTACCCTGGGAAGGGGGAGCAACCCACCGACCCTGCCTGCCCATCCCTGCAGCCATGCAGCTGATGTTCCCTTCCCTCCCGCCCAGCATGCGTTACTGCGCCCGGGGGTGCGCGTAGCACCAGCGGCAGCTTCTTTCTCTTGAAAAATGGTGCACGCTGTCTGGTTCCCAGGGGGAACTTGCTTTTGTTGAAGGTGACCCAGCTCTGGCAGCTGCCTTCCCTATCTCGTCAGGCACCTTCCTGTGGCACGTAGGCACCCAGTTCTCAGGCTCCTTCTCCCGGACCTCCCGCTGCAGTGTACAGAGTGGGTGGTTTGTCCCTGAGGCAACCAGCTGGCTCTGGAGCATGCTTCAGTCATCGGTGGAGACGTGGAGAAGGAGCTGAGATGGGAAGGAATGGCTAGTGTGGGACCCCAGGATCCTTTGCCAATCTGTGTTTCCAGTTCTGTGTGCTCTGTGAGCATTTAAGCACAAAAAGGGAAGGGATGTCCAGGGATCTTTTGACCAACCTCCCGTCAAGCATGGGCTGGGAGGTGGGCATTCTCCAAGGAGACCTGGAAAATGGTGTTCCCATGGGCTGCCCTTCTACAGCTCCCAGCAGCAAAGTCCTCTGGACAGATGGCTCATCCCACACGGATGCTCATGAGATGTCTTCTCACAAGATGATACGTCATGCCTAGGCCAGGCTTGCTGGGTCTCAGCTGAGAGATGGGAAGACCCATGTGGCCTTGCAGTCACCTGCTGTCATCCAGCATCCCCTGCGGAGAACTACTAAGACTGGTTTTCTGGAAAACTGGCTAGCAGCGTTGCCTTTTGCTGGTCATGGCGCGGCTGGTGGCGGCGCAGCTTCGGCGTGTTGGGGTGTCAGCTGCGCGCTGGCGGCGAGCGCTAGTGCCAGCCACGTTGGATCAATTAAAGCCCATTATGCCAAGTGAATGACTGTAATTATCTCAAATCTGGATTAATGCACGCACACAGCACCGTAATATAATCCGTCTGGCCAGCGGTTTGCAGGCCGTTGTTCCTGGAAGCCAGACGCAGGAGCTCCGCAGTGCACGGCCGTATCCTCCCCCTCTCACCCCCGGCTGCTGCCTCAGACCCTGGGATGGAGCTTGTCCCGTCAGACGGATCCTGCACACGTGGTGTAGGACCTTTTAAAGGGACATGGGCCGGTGACTGCTGTCAACACTGATGGGAGCAGAAGAGCAACTGGGAAGTGTGGAGGTGCCATCGCTCCTGCCGGCGCCTCCAGTCAGTCCCTGTCATTAGCAAAGCCAGGGTGGATGGAGCGCTTCCTCCGGTGCCCCGGGGCTCTGTACCTCTGGCACCCGTTGGCAAGGGGGGAGCCGCAGAGCTCAAAGCCGGTGGCAGGGAGAGCTGCCGGGCTGCTCCTGCTCCTGGTCTGCAGGCTTTGGCTCATCCCAGATCTCCTGGATGGAGAATCCGGAGCTGGGTCCCCTCCCCAGCTCTGGGCAGGGCAGCCGCGTGTCTGAGGGGTTAATGCTGTGGGGAGCAGCGGGGACATTTGCTGCTGAATCCCTGGGGCTGTGAGCCCCACGGCAGGCTGCAACCCATGCATGGGCATGTCTGGTGAGGAGCGGAGCTTCCCCTCCAACAGCGTGGGTCCGCAGCCTCGGATTTACCAGAGCTCTCAGCTCCACTTCGTTGCACTCTCTTGGCTCTTTGGAGAGGAGTATGTGAGATGGTGCCCTCCCCCAGGAGGAAGGAGAGGATCCTGCTTGGCCCCAGGTCTGAGACCCTTCTCCTCTCCACATCCATCCCCCCAGCCCCAGCTCGGCATGGGGACAGGACCTGGGTGCTGGGAGGCAGCGGGTGGGACGGGCTTGGGCAGTGGGGCAGCATGTGATCTGGCTTCACCAGTGGGCCCGGCACGTGCCACGTGTGCGGCTCATTACCACGAGGTCCTGGGGGAGCTGCGACGTGAGGCGAAACTTCTCCTCTTTCTGCTAGAGCGAGCCTAATGCTTTCGAGCTTCCCTTGCGTCTCACTGGATCCTGCTTGGTTTTTCATAGCTCAGAGCGTAGCACCCCCTCAAGGGCAATTAGATCACTTCCAATTTGCCCGTAAGCCCATAAAACTGCAATTGAATGTAATTAAAAGGCCATAATGAGCTTCAGCAACCTGCGGGACCACTGCGTTTTTTGCTCTCACTGTGCTCCTTTCGGAGAACGGGATGGATTCAGGGAGGCTGTGAAGGTCAGCGTTTGCAGGGAGGGTGAGGAGCTCTGAGCAGAGCTCCCTGGTTCCTGAGATGGGACAGGCAGACGAGGAGAAGCACGCGGGTGCCACCACCGCCATGTGCTCACGCTGGTGATGCCCATGGGGGAAGGCTGAAGGGACCCCTGGGTGCAGCCCTCTGTCTTTGCAGGACAGGGCGAGCATCTTCCCCTCTGTTGGCATCTTCTGTTGCTGTTTTGACTTCATTGATGCTTTTTGGAGGCTGGAAGGATGCCAGCAGGTCCAAGTCCCCTCTCGGCATGGCTTGGTTTGCCTTTGGCTGTGTTTGACTGGCACGGAGTGGTTGCTGTGACGGGGGCTCAGCCCTTGTACTTTGGCAGTGAGGTCTGGGTCCCCCAAACATCCATTTTGGGGGCGCATGGGGACACCTCAGGAGATGGAGACATGCAACCCCAAGCAGGGTTTGCCGGGAGACTCCTAACACCACTGTGTTTGGGGCAGAGAGCTGGGCTGGGGGCAGCTGCCCCCGTCCCGCTGGCACTTGCCAGACAGCACCCGCACCCTAAAAGCGCAGGGCTTGGAGGGGACAGCGAGCCCCCGCTTCGGGCTGCTTCTGACTGCAGTGGCACGAGCTCAAAAGAGCTGCCGCGTCGAGTCCGTCAGCAGACGTCTCCTGGGCCCCGCTGCCAGCGCAGGAGCCCCGGCAGCGGCACTACACTGCACCTATTATTGCCGGTTCCTGCCGCGGGTTCCCAGCCAGTAAATTAGGGGCGCTCGCTGAGCCGCTGACAGCAGAACAGAGCGCATTGTAAGAGCAAGGACAGCGCCGGCCCTTGAGGGATGAAATAGGAGCCTGTAATTTCTCAGGACTGTTGTGACATCTTTGCACAAGCGTGTGATTGAGTCACATTTGCTTTATCAGCAGAATCCTTGTTTGCCTGGGTGCACCCTCCCCCTCCACCCACCACTGCCAGGCTGGGGGAGAGCCGAGCCGTGCCGCCCGCTCCCCTCCCCCTGGGCTTTGCTTTTGCATTTGCCTTTTCCTCCTCTCCAAGGGGCTTCCTCACACTTTCCATATGTCACACTCTCCTGTTCGCTCACGCTTCCTGCTTTTGCCTTCTCCACCCACCGCCCCGATCCTGCCGAGGGGGGCTCAGAGGTTGCCCCCCGCCTGTTTGAGAGGTGCAAACTGAAAAAAAAAACCAACTATGGATGGGGGGATGCACCGTGGGTTGGGGGAGATGGTTGGTGGTGGGGGTCCGTGTGGGGCAGGAAGCCGGGGAATGCTGGAGGAAGAGGCGTTTGCGAGCGTTTCCTCCAGTGACACGGCGGCTCGCGGGGAGAGCGCCTTCTGGAAAATTCCTCTTTTGAGTCCTTCCCCCTCGGAGACGGGAATAGCCCTCACAGGCTTCTGGCTCTGCCAGTGGCTCTGGGAGCGGGCTGTGCTTAAGCAGGGCTCCTGGGAGAGTGGAATGGGGGTTTTAAGGCAAAAAACCACAATATGAGCCCCCATGCCAGAGCTGAGCATGCTTGGTGAGCCCTGTTGTGGAGTCAGTGCCTCTCCTGCACATGTCCTCGGTGGGGCTGCTCCCCCCTCTCCATGCTAACTCTGAAGCATCAGGCAGAAGCATCCCATTTTTTGTGGGGGTTCTGCAGTGGGGAGGTCACCAGCCCTCTGGGCATCCAGGCTCTAGCAGATATTGGGGTGGGGGTCTCCCAAGGGGACCCTCTGGTTGCTCTTAGCCAAGCTGCCAAAAACTGGGAGTGTTGGTGAGCGCGTGGTTACCCATGCAGGTTGCCTGGGGAGAGACCCCCCGATGCCACCCGGCACTGGCCAGCCGGAGCCCACGGCTGCGACCACACGGTCATCTTTCCCCTTGGCGCTGGGGAGGTCTAATGTTACCTGCAAAGTTTTGTCTGGAGGATGGAGGAGAAAATAAAATAGGATAGAGAGGGAGAACAGGCATTGGAGCTGCAGGGACAGAGGTGTCCTAGCTCTGCCCCGTGCTGGGGGGGTGCTGCCCGCTCCGAGGGGCGCTGCTGCGAGGTTTGGAATGGGTACCACTTTGGAGAGCCTGCATCCGCCTGTCTCCTGGCCTGCTGGTGGGATGCTTTTGGATTTCTTCTTGCTGTTCATCTTTTGGGAGGAGAACAGAGGTTTCCCTGAGCTGCACTGGTGGGGACTTGGGCTGGGGGAGGGAGAGGCTGGCGTGCAGGGTGCCGTGGAAGAGCTGCTCGTGGGCACTGTGGTGTCATGCCATGGCCCATCAACACCGTCAGGTGAAATCTTGGCAGGAGGCAGCAGCTCATGCCTGTCGATGGCCTGCAAGGGGCCGGGCTGGCAGAGGGGAGCTGCTGAATTTCTTCTGGCCAAAGAAACCCCTGGAAGGGGACCCCAACGCTGGGCTTGAAGCCCCGAAACACGCCTCTGTTCCTCGCTGGGTTTGGCAGCGGCCATGCGGAGCGGTCTTGCCGCTGGGTTTTGGCTGGCTTGGGCGGGAGGGGGGAGCTGAGGTGAGAAGCTGTGTGGCTTTGAGGTTTCAGTTTGGTCAAAGTGAAACCTGGTGGGAGGAGGAACCCACACAGAGCAGAGAGCAGCCAAAACCGAGTTTCTCACTGTCCTTGAGTGGCTCAAACCGCCACGGTGTCGCCCGGCGATTCTTGGGGGAAAGTGCCAAGGGCGGCTGAAGAAACTTTCCTGAAGCTCAGAGCAGGTTCCCGTAGAGAAACTGCACGTGGTGATGTTCAAACATGTGCAGAAAGACAGATTTCCATGTGCTGTCACCTGCGCAGAATTTGGGGGGGGGTGGTGCGAGAGAGACATTCTCGGGTTTGTCTTTATACGCAGGTCCTGAAAGGTAAAAAGGAAAAACCAATTCAAATTACTTGTTGGTGCTACCAGCGACTCAGCACTAACGCGTTTCATTACGCCGCTGTCCAGTGCTCCTCCATCCTTTTGCCTGTAGCTGTGGCAGCAGTGCTCAAGGGATGTGGATAACATCAGCTGCATCTTCGGACATCTCGGGGTACCCGCTCCCTCTGCCGCCTGGCGCCGGGGTGGTTTAAGGGGCTCGATCACCTCTGCTCGCTGAGCAAAGTGCTATAAATGCAGTTTAACATGCTTGGGCCACAAGATGATGCTTGTTGATGCTTGTTTCTTGGGCCACAAGATGATGCTTGTTTCTTGGACCTGTGGGGGGGTTTCTGGGGTAACAGCCACACTGTGCCACGCATGTTGTCTCCCTGAGTTTACCCACGCTGGACGCCACAGCAGCCACCAGCAGCCAGCATTGGAAGGGGAAGAGGCAGCTCTTGCTCCGTCCTTGTTTCAGTTCTCAGCTGTGCTGGTGTAAATTGAGAGCAAACTCACCCAAGATTGTAGGCCAGGGGCTGTTTAAGTTCATCCGCTGTAAACATATTCCCTGTTCACTCCAGTTTTTGATCAGGGACAAAAGCGAGGACCTGACCTCTGGTGGTCACTGTATTCCCATGACCATTCTCACATGAAAACTGCTGTCAGACCCTCGTGTCCTGCCCAGATTCGGTGCCTGCCCGTTGCTCTCAGCGTCCCACTTTGTAGGTGCCACTGGTGTCCTGGTGTGCTGTGCTGGCTGCACTGGGGAGGGCGAAAGGAGGGGAGATGGAAACCCCCATCATTTGAGGTTCTTTGGGTGGCAAGCACACGCAGAGATTTCTGTACTACTGTTGAGGAGTGAGAGCTGATGGACAGTGATTTGTGCTGCCACGTTGATTTTGGGAAACTCACCGCGCGCAGAGGCGTGGGAGGAAGTAACGGTGCTCTCAGCTCTCGGCACGCTGCCGTTCTGTGCAGATTCACGTGCGTTTGGGTGTCAGAGTTTTGAACCTGGTCAACACTGAAGTGGCACTTGAGAGCAGAGGAGGAGGACATTTCCAAAAGCCTGATCTCAGCTGCTGGTCCCAATCCCCTCCAAACGTGGCCCCGCAGCGCTGGAAAGCCCTAATGTGGACGGCTGACTTAAGGAAGGGAGTGGCAACCCAAATTTAGAATTTCCTGCTGTTTAATACCCCGAATTGATCTGCTTTCTGATTAAGGAGGAAGAGGTGCTGAGAAGAAGGAAAAAAAAAAAGAAGAAAAAAAGCGGAAGCGGGGCGGGGGGTGCGCAGGCGGGTTTCCAAATCTCGGCGGGCGTCAGGGCTGGGCGCGTGGGGTGCTCGCACCGTGACGACACCCTGGCGCTGCGGGGTGCCTGCAGACCCCTCTGAGCCCACTCAGGTGGGCTGTGGGGTTGTGTCCTGGGGCTGCACCCCTCGCCGGCTGCAGAACAGCACGGCTCCGGGAGTTTGTGCCTTGAGGTACGGGTTTGTTTTTTAACTTCCCCTGTCTCAAGAGCAGACTGCAGAGGCACCGAGCTGCTGAGTAAACTCCCTGGATATGCGAGAGAAGGTTTTCCAGCAGAGCTGGGTCACTGTAGTTTTACTGGCAAAGCCTCTTAAGCATAAATGAAGATTATACTGGCGAAAGCTTATGCTGGTACAGTTTATTCTGGTACAAATGAGCTATCCTGGGGAAAAAAAAGCACCTCCGCGCTGTTGTAATTGTTTCTGCTCTGGGACATTTTGTGGTCTAGAAATGTTAAAATCGCAGCCGTTCTTGATATTGCTGTGTCAGCAAAAGCTGTTATTAGCTGTCGGGCTGCTGCGGATGTACCCAGGCTGAGCAGCAACGCTCGAGGAGTCCCGTGCATGGGACGGTAAAATGCAACAGGGAAGTATTGCGAGGGCTGGTGGCGTGGTCGGATGCTTTCAGCAGCCGCGGTTCCCAGGGGGTCTGACCTGCCCGTCCGGGCCGCACCCAGGCGTAGATGTTGGCTGGTCCAAACTGGAGGTTTCTGCTGTTGGCCCCAAGAATGCCAAGGGGATGGGAAATAGCAGCGAAGCTGCCCAAGGACATTTGGTGCTTGTCTGCACTGGTCTGAGTGCCTCATGCAGCCGGATGAGAACGGGGACAAATGTTTTATGAAGATGTTTTCTTCCCTTATTGAAAATTTATAATGGTAAAAAAGTGTTGTCTGTCACGGAGGCAGGAGGGGAGAAAAAAATACGGGGAAGGCTGATGCAGCAGTTGAGATGCTAGCCTGGATCTTGCAATACCCAGGATCTATTCCCAGCTTTGGCTCCAATTTCCAGCATGACCTTGGTGAAGGTCAGGGAAGCCTGTGCCCTACTCGTGTCTGTTAGCGGGGCTGCTGCCTCGTCGGGGCCGTCGCTCTCCCCGTACCTCGGTTTCCCCACCTGTGAAGCAGGGATGATGGCATCCGAAAGAGATCTTGCAAAGACAGGCAGCGACGAGCACCATGCCAGAAAAACAAGATTCAGGCTCCTTATCTTGAGGGCAGATCAAAACTCGCTGGCTCTAGTCTCCGTGCGATGGTTAAAGCCGAAGCGCGTTCCTCTGCCGCGGAGGAGAGCTGAAAGCACGCACATGGCTCTGTCCAGCCGCATAACTCCATCGCTTGGGATGGGTCATGTGGCCCTGCCCTGAATGTCTTATTCTTTGGGAAAATTCCCATCCCAATTTTGTGGCTGGCGGGTTCGTAGTTTAGAGAAAGAAAAGAGCTTCGCTGCAAATTCTTTAGCTGCTGAAGAGCTCTCGTTTCCGATCTCCCGACTGCCATGGGGCATCTTATAAGATATATAGAGGTCGTTGTGTTTAAACAAAGGACACACAGAGAAAATAGCCGCAATTTATGGGTGCGGCGAGAGGGGAAATGCTTTGAGAAGGATTTTTTTTTTTTTTTAGAAACAAGCACAGAGTTTATTTTGGTCAAGAGATAGTCACACACAGCGGCTTTAAATGGCAAAACTACGCAAGAGAAATGAATCGTCTCACACTGCTTGAGCTGAAAATGCGTTTGGGAAAATAATCTCCCCTGTTTGCTGCAGGCCAAGCAGTATCCGTAGGTTTGGGGGTTCATTTGCTTAAATTTGTTTCTTTTAAGGGTATTTCCTCAATTCAGGCTTGTTTTTCCCTTTTAAAATTTATTTTTTCAAGCTCTCCTTTAGCATTCAAGGTCCTTGAGGATGCTTGTGATGGGTGGGGAGTGTGAGCTTCTCACGTCCAGCCCAGATTCCCATCTCTCCACCTCAAGCCATTTCCCCCGTGAACTGGCAGCATCTGCGCTGAGTTGCCTACGGTGGACTCTTGATTTTGCTCAGGAAAAAAACACCCAACTCTTTTCCATGTTTGCCGGTCTGTTGGAGGTAGATGTTTCCCATTGCTGCCACTCTTAGAGCAGGGTTTTGGGCTGCAGAGGAGGAAGCGTTTGGGTGAGGAGTGGAAACATCCCACTGTCCAAGGGATGCTTTGAACTGGGCTTTTGAGTCAGGATGCTCTGAAGGAGTTCAGGTCTGGTTTGGATTTCAGAGCGTTTGGCCAAGGGTTTTGGGTGAAAACACACCCAAATGTGTGTCTGTGCCTACATATACTTCTCCCCGCCCGGCCTGTTCAATACAAGGTTACTCCTCCTTTCCTCTTTGTTGCTGTTGCCTGAATTATTCTCTCCGGACCAGCCCTACCACACACGCCCAGTTCCTTGCTGGGTGCCGGGGAACGTGTCTGCTGGGAAGGCAAAGTGTGTAAACAGGATGGGTGAGGGGAGCTGGCTCGGAGGCACGGGACACCCGGGACGGGAGCTCCGGTGGTACCCAGGGGATAGGTGTTCTGGCAGAGGTGCCGGCCCCGCACGTGCTTTTCTTTCTGATGTGCTGGAGTAGGCACGGTCCGGTTGCCAGTAACCTGCCTGTGACCTCGCCTGGTGTAAATATTCAGGATCTTTTAAAAGGAAGGACCGTGCTTCGCTGCCGTCCCTTTGCCAGCAGGTCAAGTGCCTGTTTCCCCTGGCCAGGGGATCCAGCGCATCCTTGGAAGGTCTCCATCCATCACCTTGGCTAGCGGGCGTTTCTGGGGGTCCTTCAGAGAAGGACTGGCTGGGACCCCGTACAGGGGCACAGCCCCCATCCCAGCTCGCTGGAGCACATCGCAGCGCCCAGCCCCGCTCCTCCTCACAGCCATTTAAAGACGGTGGAAAGCAGAGAGCTGGGAAGCATGATCCCGCTGTGCTAAACCCCAGGAGCAGAGCTCGAAGCCTCGAGGAATTTCCCGGGGTTCCTGTTGTGCCGCCTGTACGTCACTCAGCCACGGGTGACATGGTGGCCAGCGGTTGTTTTGTATCAACATCCTGCAAGAGCCGATGCGAGGCCACCCCCCCAGGGACAGGGGTGCCTCCGCCTCCGCCGCAGAGACGCCTGCCAGGGCTGGCGGTGCCGGCACACGGGCTTGTTTTGGCATTGATGGTGGCACCTGGCTGGAGCACAGGGTCTGGCACGTGTCCCCTCTGCCTGTCCCAGCCGGGACAGGGCACCCGTGCAGAGGGAGCTGGCTACGTCCCAGCCCTGGAGCCTAATCCCCATTTTTTCATGCAAGCCCCGTCCCCTCCTCCACTCCTCACCCCAGGGATCCTCCTTCTCTCTCTTGTCTGGAAGTTTAAGGAATTATCCGTGCAGGGAGCGCGCCCCTCCCCTGGTGTATGTGATGCTGTCGTGCCTGCAGCGGGGAAGGCGCGTTGGAGGTGCTGGGAACGGCTGGGCGACGTGGTGGGGACGCGTGCCACGGGGCGCTCTGGGTGCCAGCACAGCCCGGCTGCCCGTGGCAATGCCTCTGCGTAGGGAAGCCCTTGGGGGTCTCTGTGCCCCACCAGCACCCTCACAAGGCAGGGACGGGGCTGCATCCACCAAGGCTGGAAGGAAGGTGCCAGGGCAGGAGGTGTGACTGTGCGTGGCGCAGCAGCGTGGTGCTGGGGGCAGCGGTGGGATGTTGGGTGCAGCAGCGTGGTGCTGGGGGCAG
>VWZZ01004507.1:1740132-1777846 GCA_013399095.1 Psophia crepitans
GTCTTTTTTCCCCCCCCCCCCTTC
Organism: Psophia crepitans; assembly: GCA_013399095.1. Taxonomy (NCBI): domain Eukaryota; kingdom Metazoa; phylum Chordata; class Aves; order Gruiformes; family Psophiidae; genus Psophia; species Psophia crepitans. The sequence goes on from VWZZ01004507.1 coordinate 1,740,157, forward strand.
CCGCCCCCCCGCCTCCCACTCCCCTAGGACGATGGAGCTGCTGGGGCGCAGGCAGACGCAGCCTGTCCTCTGCTGCCTGCAGCAAGCTGCCCCCCGCTACCCCCGCAGCGGGCAGGCATGTTCCTCCTCGCTGACACACACAGACTTCCCCATCACACGCTCGTGCCCTGGATGGACGCACAACCCGTACGTGCAGCGCACAAACATGCTTTTGCCTCCGAACCACCCTCCCCGCTGCTGCCGTTGGCGGGTGCTGCCAGGCGCACAGCCCCTCTGTGCCCCCCACGCATGGCTTGGCCCTGCGGTGCTGTGATACATCTGAACTGCTCTGTAGCGCGGAGGGTGCCTGTCCGTTCCTGCTGCGGGGTTGCTACCTGTGCGTCAGCTGGAGCAGCGATGCTGCCTCTGCAGCAGGGTTTGGAGCTGGGGTACAGTGGGGTGGAGGAGGGCAGTGACAACCGGCTCTCGAGGTGGAGATGCTCTCAGCGCCTGTCTTAATGCCTGCGTAGGTACTCCGGCAGAAGGTGGTTCTGAAAGACGGAGGATGCATTGGGAATTTCAGGGGCAGGTTGAAAAGCAGCCCCTCGGCAGGGCGAGGAGCGGGGGGGCTGCTGCTCAGGGCTTGCTGCAGCGATGTGTCAGAGCCTGTCCCAGACTGGAGACTCAGCCTCATTTCTCTCTTTCCTCTCTTACAGATTTCTCCAGCCAAGTCAATTCCACGTCCCTGAACTCTCCCACGAGCCGGGGGCCCATGGCCACCCCATCCCTCCACCCATCCATTGGGCCGGGCATCGGCTCCTCGCTGGGCTCCCCGGGCCAGCTCCACTCGCCCATCAGCACCCTGAGCTCGCCCATCAATGGCATGGGACCTCCATTCTCCGTCATCAGCTCCCCTATGGGCCCGCACTCAATGTCCGTCCCCTCCACCCCCAGCCTGGGATTCGGCACCAGCAGCCCGCAGGTAAGGGGAAGGTGGCGGGGACGTCGCTGCTGCCTGTTTAGCCAAGGAGAAGCCACCTCCATGGGTTCCCGATCCGGACCCGACTCTGGTCTCCCTGCTGCAAACCCTGGCTCGCAGGAGGCTGTGCTGGCCGGGCACGTGCAGGGAGATAAACCCCATCCCAGGCAGCACAGGCAGGCGCCAAAGGGTGGCAAAAAGCAGAAACCCAAAGGGGAAACTAAGCCGGAGGCATCCTGCTCCTCTGGCCAGAGCTGGGCGGCTGCAGCTGCCCTTGGGGCTGCCCTGGGTGGGCTGCGGGGTCCAGCACAGCCGGACTGTGGCTATCCATCATCTCCCGTTGCCTGTCCCCTCCGGTCCTGCCCTGTCTGTCCCCATGCTGGGGGTGAAAGGGGAGCAGTGGCTACCCCCGGGGCTAGTGTAGCTCTGGCAGGAGCCGGAGCCACCCTAGTACTGTCTGTACCCCGTGCCTCTCGCCTGAGCGGGGGTCCCCTCCCTGGGAACTGGCACGTCCCCTCCGGAGCCAGCCCATGGTCCCCATGGCATGTGCCGAGGGGTCCCCTGCCCACTGCCCCTCTCTCCTCGCAAGGGAAGGGCCGGTGTTTGCTGGCTGAAGATTATGTAAAAAACCTCCGACTGCAGAGAGATAAGCTCTTTTTAAAAATAGCCGGATCGGGGCGCGCTGGCCAGCCCCTGCCACCTGTTGCTGGCTGCTCGCACGGTATATGTTTAGTAAAAGGGCAGATTAAGGAATTGGCCACCACCTGCCACTCGCTGCAGGTTTATTTATTCCAGGCCCTCTCTGGGAGTCAAGCACCTGCCGGCACCTTTATTTTTAAATATTGGCCTGATTTATTTCCAGAGATAACAGGTCTTTCTCCCCAGGGCTGGGGAGTGCTGGGCTGTGCTGAGTCCCGTCTCCGGGGACCCCCAGGCAGCTTCCCCGGGATGCAGCATCCCCATGCCAGCCAGAGAGGCGGCACCTTTATTTGCCTTGTGATGGGCTTCTCCCATGCAGGGTCTGGCCCGTAACCCCCATAGATGTGTGGGGACCTGCACCCCACAGGCCAGTGTGGGTCCTGATCCCCAGCACGGGAGACAGAGCGGGGTGGACATGCCACCTCCCGTCCCGTGGCGGGGGGAAGGGGAACCGAAACGATGCCTGGGAACGGGCGGCCAGAGGGAAATCAGCAGCGAGAGCACCGAAATGGTGGGGCAGGAGTGGGAAGGGGGAAAGTGAAGCAACACGGGGGTGAGTCGCAAGTGGCGGGGGAGAAACGGGGAAGGGGCAGTGCACCCCCAGCATCAATTATAAAGCACGGTTTGCTTTAGGGACCAACAGGACAGAGGAACTGAAATAAAACACAGCCACAGGGCAGAAATAAAATGCAGCCACAGGGCAGAAAGGGGAATTGAGAGCGTGGTCAGATGGTGCTGGGGAGCGAGCTCGCAGCGCTGCGGCTCCAGCCCGCTGGTGCAAGCGCCCGTCCTTTGCTCAGGGACTTGTCTTAAGTGGTTTTCCTAGAGGTGACAGTTAGGAGGTCTTCAGCCTAATAGCTCCTGCCATCTGTTCCCTGTCTGGGTGCATTAGGTCCCTCTCCCCTTCCCTGTCCCTGCAGCAAGCAGAGGCGCCTACCTGGGCCCGCGGAGGAGCGCGGGAGGAGGAGGAGGGTGCGGGCAGGCGGCGGGGCCGATGCTCGGAGGGGAGCACAGCCCCCCGCGCCACTGCACCGGTCAGCAAAGCGCCGGGGGTAATGAGGCGTGCGGCCGGCGTCGCCGGGTGGGGATGGCACTGATGGAAGGTGGTTTGAATCAGATGGCAGATGCCACTTGCCATCAGACCATGCCTCGTCGCCTCTGGAAAGCCAGCGGAGCAGAAGGGCACGAGGCGCATGAGGTGTGGTGGGTCCCGTGGGGTGGGTCCCCTCTGCCCTGGCTTCTGCCGGCACCGGGGGGGGAAGGAGCCCCAAAATCAGGGTTTGAGGCAGGGGGTCCCAGCAGCCAGCGAGTCCCTAGGTGCCAAGCTGGGTGGGGGGTGAGGTATGCGGGGCAGGAGCTGGCCGAAAGCAGGGTTAGTTTGCAGTGGAGAGCACAGTCCCAGCTGGATCTGGAGGCTGGACCCAAGGATTACTGGGGTTTAACACATATTTAAACCCTCTTACCTAAAGATTCTGGGAAAACAGGAAAAAAAGTGCAACATTTTCAGTAAGAGCTGGAAGGGAGGGACTTTCCCTGCAGTTTGCAGGGCTGCGCCGCACCAGCAGCCACCCCAGGCATCACTGGCAGCAGCGTGGGGCGCCTGGGGGTGAGCGGGCAGAGATCAGACGCAGGATTAGGCTTTTCCCGAGCCGCCTGCTGCCTTGGATAATGCTCTTTGTCAGGGTGCCTGGGGAACTGCAGAAAGGTGGGGTTTTTTAGTAAAGCTCTTCTTGCCAGAAGGGACAGGCTTCAGTCCTCAGTGCAATGAACTGAACGGGGAAGGGAGAGGAGCCGAGGAGTCCCGGTGTCACTGGGGAAGCAGAGCACCGGTTCCTCTCTCATTCCCACTTGCTTCCTGAGCTGGGGTTGTCCTGCCCCAAGCAGAACTGCTGTGCCAAGGCAGGGGGACGCTGCCTTCCCTTCTGCCTCCTCTCTGCTTGCACGTGCTGCCAGTTTCGCTTGTCGGCCACCAGCGGGGAGGGGTATTTGTGGGACAGGCGCCGGGGCGGTGTGGGAACCCCAGAGTGCACGTGGTGCCTCCTGTGAGGTTCCGGGCTGGTGCTGCGAGAGGAACTGATGACTTCCCCCCACCCCAGCCTGGGGCTGACTCAGCTCCGACGGGGTGTCCTGCTGATGCACAGGGCTGCGGGGGACGGTGGGACCCTGCACCCTCCTGGGCTGGTGCAGGGGCAGGGCACAGCACTTGCCCCATCTTGTTCTGCCCAGCGTCCCCCTCAGATGCTCTCAGGGGGCAGCTTGGGTGGGCTCTGTGGACTGGTGGGGCTGGGGGAAGTGGTGGCAAAAGAGTTGTGGAGTCTCCTTCTCTGGAGACATTCAAAACCCGACTGGACACGTTCCTGAGTGATGTGCTCTAGGTGGCCCTGCCTTGTCGGGGGGGTTGGACTAGATGATCTTTCAAGGTTCCTTCCAACCTCTGTGATTCTGTGATCTTAGCAGGCAGCCGATGGCCTCGCTTCTCTGTGACAGTGGCCAGTGACACGAGCTGTAGCCACCAGCTACGGCTGCATCTGGAACATGGCTTCATATCCCAGAAAGTACACTGGGAGGAATTGCTGGAGCTGGTGACCCCGAAGCCATGGAGGAATGTGCCACTGCAGTGCCGGCAGCCCCTGCTTGCAGGCTAGCACAGAGAGACGCTCTGTGCCTGGGGCCCACGGATCCCAAAGAGAGATGCTCCTGCCTGGGGACCGCTCGTCCCTCCCCTCTCTGCCCTATCGCAGCGTAACTGAACAGCAGCTAAAGCCCAGAGCTCATCCCTCCGCAGCACCGGCTCCTGGCTGCCTTTCATTCATCAGCTGGCACAGGCAGGGTGGGAGAGGGAGGCAGATCCATCACATTTCTCCAGGGTGGGTTTACCTTGCTCTGTTCTGCAGTTATTAGTCATCTGCCTGCTAAATATTCCTCACCAGCCTGGAGACTTTAAAGCCAGAGGAACGGCTGTGCTCCTCTAATTGACAGATCACAAGCCCTGGGACTTCCCTGAATTAATTTGTGACAAGTGCAATTGCCGAGTATCTCTGTTAGGGAAGAGAAACACAACAAACCGAAGCACAAATCCTGCATATCCAAGCTGGATTTAGAAGTTGGCAGGGACGGAGGCTCTGCGACAGTCCCTGGCAGGCTGGTCCCCAGGAGGACAGCCGCAGTGCTCCTGGCCAGCGCTGCATCCCGAGTTGACCGAGCCTGGCTCCCCCAGCCACCCCTGGACCTCCTTGAACCTGGGCTGGAGGCGGCTCCATCAGGGAGCGCACGGTCCCCCCAGCCCCTCCTGGGGTGAGTGCACAGGAGGGCATGGTCACACCAGCATGAAGTAGCGTGGAAATCAGGTCTTTCTGATGACATTTTGCATAAAGTGCTTTGTAATTCTTGGCTGGCTGGCTGCAGAGTGAAGGGTGCCAGCCTGTAACTTGGAGGCTGTAGTTCCGTCCTCCCACACCCTTTCCCCAGGGCTCGGTGGGTTATTTGGGGTGTGCAGCCGACGGACAGCCCCAGCAGCACAGGTTGCTGTGAGCTTGTCTGCCTTAGTAAGATGGGTCATTCTTAGATCTCTGTGCCTCAGTTTCTCTTTGTACATGGGGGATAGCAGCCCTGCCTTGCTGTACGGGGTGATGTGGGAATCAGCCCAGGAATCCTTCACTCAATGCCAGCGTGGCAGGACCATGCCAGCACCAGCTTCCACCCAATTCTCTGCTTTCTTCACCAATTGTTGGGGACTGAGCTCACCGGGAAGGGAAGGAGAGGTGTGTGGGGAGGCTGCTGGAAGGCTGGAAGTTGCAGAGAAGTGTCCCACCCAAGCCAGCTCTGGAAAGCCAGACCTCATTGCATCTGGGATCTATTTATTTGCTGTGAAGCTTTCCTTTGGAGAGATAATGCTAAAAGGATGTCTATAAATTGCAGAGCTAAAGCGTGAGTGTCCTGGCCTTCATCATCTGTGCAAGCGCTCGCTCCCAGCCAGCAGCTCTCCCATGAACCATGGCTGCAAATCATCTTCCCTGCTCTGCATCCCCAGGCGCTGTGAAGCCGGGGTGGCTTGCGAGTGCCTGGCCATGAGGGCTGTGCCGTGGCAGTGCCGTGGGCAGGGGTCTGGCGGCGCAGGATGAACTCACCTTCCCCTTAAACTGTGCAGGAGCATCCTTGGTGGGGCGGGCAGTGTCAGCCCTGCGTGGCTGCTGGTGGTGCACGGGGGATTGGCCGTGACCCCGCTCCTTCCACCCTGGTGCCGGCAGTGATAGCCGGTGGGATCCTGCTGTCAGCTCAGAGCAGCACCGGCTTTTGTGCCAGGGCAGCAGATGAGCGCTTGTGCCTTTGGTCTCTGCACTCATGTGCCCAAATCCTCCTCTTGGGTCAGCGTCGTGGGTGGGTGTTTTAAGTGGTGCATGTCCCTGTTTGAAGCTTGGCCCCTACTTGGAATGCCACCCTGCCTGGCCCTCCTGCGCCGTGTCCGAGCGCACAGGAACGCCTTGCTTTGGAGCTGGCTCCCCGCTGAACACTGCGCTTCTGTCTCAACAGCTCAACTCGCCCATGAACCCTGTCAGCAGCTCAGAGGACATAAAGCCACCCCTGGGGCTCAATGGAGTCCTCAAAGTGCCAGCACATCCCTCAGGAACGATGGCCTCCTTCACCAAGCACATATGTGCCATCTGCGGGGACAGATCTTCAGGTAAGGCCGGTGCCTTCCGCCGGGAAGGGCTCACAGCGGCACGCTCGGGCTGCGCTCACGTGTGGATGCGCAGGGAGAGGGTCGTGAGGGTTTGCACAGCTCCCTGGCTCCCTGCAGCACAGCGAACGCAGCTGGGGACTCTCCATCTGGAAAGGAGCCGCCTGTACCCTCAAAGAAGGGGATGAAAAGTCCCTTCTTTACCACCTCGTGCTCTGGGGCAGGCTCTGACCTGAGCCAGGAGACCCCAGGTCTGTGGTTAGCGGTGGTGGTATACCCTCCGCCCCGAACAGCGCAGCCCGTCTGAAGACAAGACATTAGTGAATGTCCTTCTCTCTACCCATGCCTTGATCTGCAGGGGTCTTGTCACATAGCACCAGACAAAAAGATGTGCTTCACATAGAGTCTCTGCACTGGTGGGAGCTAAAAATGTGCTAATTCCCATTATTTTTTATTTTAAAACACTGTTTTAAAAGCTTTCTGCTCCAGAAGTGCTCTGGTCACCTAGTTTGTGGGGTCCTTAGGGATACCTCCTGCGCCTGTCGGGCTCCCAAGGCTGAAAGAGGAGGGTGGGCACGGGGTGCAGAGCAGGCTGGGTCACCTGTTTGGCGTGGGGAGTCCACACGGGTCGCGGGGGACACAGGGAGGCACCCCCTGTTCCACTGCTGCGCTGCCTTGCCCCAGTGTACAGCTAAGAAAGGGCGGGGGCTTTTCCTGGATACCAGGCGGGAGCGCATCCTGATTTTATGGAAGTCATGTCCAGGCGAAACCACTGGTCTTTAGCGACCTGCTCCTCTGCTCCCTCAGCCGTGGTTGGAAAGAGCTGACAGTCCTTGTGGGGAGGGAGAGCAAACGGGGGAGCTGGGGGCACCCAGGACCCTCGTGGGTCCGTTTAACGGCAGTCGCATCCTCCCGCAGGTAAACATTATGGGGTGTACAGCTGCGAGGGCTGCAAAGGCTTCTTCAAGCGCACGGTGCGGAAAGACCTCACCTACACCTGCCGCGACAACAAGGACTGCTTGATCGACAAGCGCCAGCGCAACCGCTGCCAGTACTGCCGCTATCAGAAGTGTCTCGCGATGGGCATGAAGCGAGAAGGTAAGGCATGGGGAGCTCGGCCTGAGCACCCACGGGTGCTGCAGGAACCTTTCCTTTGTTAGGAGGCTCCCGCAGGCTCCTGCCTGTTGGTACCGCGGCAGCACCGCGTGCATCAGAGCCAGCGTGAGGCTCGCCGGGGGCTGCCTGCACCGGCGTGCCAAAAATGTGCGTGTCTCCTCGATATTTTGGTATCGCGCCACAGCCAGGGCCTCGTATGGGCTCCAAGACAGCCCTGAGTCCCGGAATAGCACCCGGATGGCGGATGGCTGCACATCAGTAAAGGTGCACCGAGCGCAGCACCGGGGAGCAGGGGGGCAGCGAGAGCGGACGGCGCTCGCGAGGTCGTTTTGCCGCGCTGGAACTTGCACTGCCCGCCGCGCGTTGGGAGCAGCGATGGCAAACGCTTCCCTTTCCCTGCAGAGCCCCGTCAGACAGGGGTGTGAAAGCTGTCGGGGCTGAGTGCGTTTCTGGTGACAAGTGCTGTCACCTGGCACGGCCCTTCTTTCTCCGTGCAGCACAGGATGTCGCATCCTGCAGGGCCGGAGCTGATTCGATGGCGTCGGCCAGATAAAGGTGGCGTTTAATATGCTGGTTACTGATCACGGTGCTGCTGGGGAGGTGGGAGGTTCCCGTCTGTGCCCCGGCTGCGCTCAGGCCGGGCGGGGAAACCTGTGAATTACCATCCTCCTCATCAGAGGCCGCTGCCCGGGCCTCGCCGCCAGGCACTGCCTGCTCGAACTGGGTAGCGTTCCCTAGCAGGAGCAATACTGGATTTTTTCCTCACTGGGAGGAAAAAAGAAATTCAGTCTTGTAAAAAGATATCCCTCCCCTTACTGGGATTTAAATTTAGGATCTAAAACTCCCTGGCAGGGCCTCTTTTAAATGCTCGGTTTAAGTGCTGGCTGCATCTGCTTTAAACTGCTTTAAACTGCTGGCGGAACAGGCTTTTACCAGGCACGACGTTAAAATGACCCCGTGGTGATGCTCAGTTCTCTGCTGCCTTCTTCCCTTACATCTTCAGAGCCACACTTGCCTCCCTGACCAGCCGATAAAGCCAACCCTCCGCCAGGTCGCTCCGGTTGCTGCGAGCAGCGCTCCAGCCCGGGTCTCTTTGAAGAGCACTTGGCCTTGTCTGGAGCATTGATTAAACAGGGCAACGCTGGAGCTGCACCGAGCGCTGAGCAGACCCTGCCACGCTCCATTTACGGGGTTACCTAAGGACCCGTGATATGCAGAGTCTTCAAATGTCAAAGCTGTTCCTGCTGGAGGTGTGGGGGGATTGCAGCGGGCTGGGAGGTGAGGGCACCCAGGGGACCTCCCCGGCCCTGCAGAGCTTAACCCTTTGGTGCTCGGAAGTGACGCTTCCTGGCCCAAGCGAGGATGGGTTCCTCAGGAGGCAGCTGCTCTGCCAGGCGTGGCTGTAGGCAGAAAGTTGGAGAGAGGATGTGGTTGGAGGGAGTGGAAGCATTGATAACATATTGCTTCTGATAGAAACACAACACAGAGCTGGGACCTGCAAGGAGCACCACTGGGCAGAGCTTGGGGTGCTCATGGCCCCGTCTCCACACTCACCCAAAGCAAGCAATACGTGTTTGATAGAGTGTTTCTCTGTGACAAAGAAAAGCTGCCCCTTGGAGCCATCACTACCGAGCAGTTGCAGGGTCTCCCAACCCCTCGTCCTCTGCCCTTTCCTTGCCTCCTGTCTGTCTTGTCCTCTATGCATCATTTCCATCTTGGTGGGAAAGAGAAAGCCTCTAGTCTTAAACGGGAGAGATTGAGACATTCAGAAAATGCCACTAAAGGTGAGTGGCACCGTGCAGGCATGGTGCTCCGTGTGCGAGGGGCTGGCATTGCCCTGGCTGCTTTGCAGATGGGCAGAGCCGTGGAGTGTGCTGGATCCCATGGGAGATGTGTGGCAGGAGGAGGAAATGGAGGGAGGAAAGTCTAATCTTCAGCCCCGGGAGACTCAGGTGACTAAAAAGAAGCCAAGAAGTCCCCTGTGTGTTCAGCAGCAGCACTTGCTTCTCAGGGGAGCAGTGCAGGTGTAGGAGCATCCCGTTACCCCGGCATTCCCTCTGGAGCCTTGCACCGGCAGCTGGAGACCCGCTTTCCGTTCAGGCCCCTAGAACATCTCAGCCAGTGTCTGTAGGGAAAGGGCCATCAGCAGCCATGCTTTAACCCTGTATCCTGCACTGACATCCTGTGATTTGGTACCTGCTTCATGCCTACCGTTAACGGTGATTGCACGGGCAGCACCACTAAAATTATAGGTCCATTAATTAATTTCTAAATGGTGATGGAATTCCCCAGAGAGCGCGTACAGTGTGAGGACTCTATTAATTCATCTTGATTAACATTATCACAATGAATACCAAATGAATTCATAACGATCAGCCAATTATTTAAAAGTGTGACAGATGGAATCTCCATAACTCCAGAAGTGCACTCAGGCGGTGCTGACTGCGCTCCTGCTGCTGGTGTCGCACGAGGAGGGCTTCGGAGAAGGGCAGAAGTTGGTGCGTTGGCAGTCAGTAGGTGTTTGGGGTACAGTCCCCGTACAGGGAAAGCTGGAATGACTCCCCTGGTCCCCAAATAAAGCTCTGCCTTCTTATAAACCTGAAACTTCACCGTGTCTGATGGCAGGTTTGAAAATGTTGGGGTATTGTCCCAGACTTGAAAGTGAGAAGCTGGATCTTGCCAAGCTTTGGTTTTGAGCAGCTCTTGAGTTTCACGTGCGATATCCACCTGATTTGTCAACAAAACATCTCCTTCCCATGGCATCCATCCCAGCTCGCTGCTGCTGCCCATCCACTTTGCCAGCCGGGAGCCTCGTCCTTGTCCTTACACCAGTCCCGCTGCCTCCACACCAGTCTCTGTTCCGGGTAACAGTGTTGGGCTAAATCCTGCATTGCCAATTCCCTTTCGTAAATAGTCACAACGTAGCTGGCTTTTTATTCTCTAGTGTAAACTGTTGCATCTTTTAAGTAACAGAGTCAGGGTAATGGGCCTCATTTCCCTACAAAAAATCTTGCTCTGGAGACCTAATTTATAGCTGTGTGAAGGCACAGCAGGTTCCTGCTGGGGAAGTATCTCTCCTCTAGCCCAGAGGTATTTGTGTGTCATAGAAGTACAGAAAAACCCGCTAAACGAAGTACTAAACCTCTGGTGAGAAAATAAGGCATCCTGAGTGGTGGTGAGCAGTGCTGTGACCTGCAGTGATGCTGGGAGGAAGGTTGAGGGCCACATTTGTACCCAAAAACCTCTGCCAGAAGGGTAAAAGGAAGATGCTTTTTTACGAAGCTAAGAAGTTGGCTTAAAGGAGTAAAGGCACCAGGACCTGTTGGGCAGCTGATGGAGCTCTGGCAGGGTTTGATCCTGACACCTGAAGGGTTTCCAGGTGTATGTGCCAAGAGCAGAGCCGGTCAGACCTGGAGGGATGGACCTTCTTGTCCATGTGCTGTGGGAAGGAGCCTGGCCAGGGCGGTGCACCCGGGCGGGTGAGAGGCGGGGGGTGGCCGTGGGGTACGGCTGGAAGGACGGGGGATTGCTTCAGGGCTACGAGGCTTTGCTTTTGCAATCAGATCTCGGGGATCTTCGCTTAAAGGGGTGAAAGCCTGCAGAAGTGGAAGATTCCTTCTGCTGCGTGCATCCCTTCGTGCTGCTCCCTGCTAAGACAGATCCTGATGTGTTCGCGGTGAGTGAGCCTGATGGACTCTGAGGTATCGCAGCTATAATAAATAAGCCACTGGGAGCATTTTTCCCCTATGAATTACTGCCAGCTGTGTGAGGCTTTGGGTTTTGTACTTTGTCTCCCACTAAGTACCAGATAGTCAACAAAATTAAGATTACCATCGGGGATCTTGACTAATGCAGGGATTATTATTGTGGGGGTGGCTGGTTGCATCCAGAAGCATAACTCTTCTCTGCTTGATCTGTTACTCATTAGGGTCTAAGGTGTCTGTGTATCAGCAGCCTTACGTTTTAAAGGGAAAAAGTGGAAACTGCCGTTGAGTTAGAGAGGCAGGGGTCTTTCGAAGAGATGGGAGTAAACACTGAGGGTCTTGGGATAAAGGCATCTTGTGTGCGGTGCCGTTCGCTGGGGTTAACCTCAGCGGTGAAAGGGGGTCATCGGAGATCACAAACTCCACGGCCGCGCGTTGCAGTGCGTCGCTATCTCGTGTGATGAGATTCTGGCCCCACCATTGCTGGCAACGCCGCCGGATCGCACAGCAAGCAGGAAATACCAGCGAGGAGCCCTTTCTCATGCTCCCGCCGGCCGCTCTTGGACGGCTCACAGGCAGCAGACGTTGGGAACCGGCGCAGCCCAGCCCCGCTCCATCTCCCGCCTCTCCTTCCCCCAGCGCTGCCTCTGGACACGAGCGGCTCCTGGCGTGAGCCAGGCTGTCTCCGTTGGACCTCCTGGGCTGCCCAGTTTCTTAACTGGGGGGTACCACTTGCCGTGCTGAAGCCTGCTGCCTGAGCACGCTGCGGAGCACTGACAGCAGCGTCTGATGGCGACTGGGTGAAATGGATGTTGATGCATCTCCGACGGGAAGCTCGTAGCCCGTCTGGAGACTAGAAGGCTGTGCTCCCCCAGCGACTGCGGCTCAGGGTGATTAACTGACCCCCAAGGTTGTGCCTAAATCCGGGCACAGATGCTGTAACAGCGATGGCCTGGGTACGGCGTGGCTGCGGCTTGCCTCTGTCAGGTGCTGTGACATGATCCAGAGTTGTGCTCTGAGGATCCACATCATCTTCTGTCCGCTTGCATGCCTGATCTCTGAGTCCAAGACTTCGTTAAACCTCACAGCCTGAGATAATTCTTCCTTTTCCCCTGTGTTTGTGGGCTGGTTTTCTCCCCCTCGCTTGCACTGCTGTCAAGCTGAGGGATTTAACCTGGGAGGGGTTTGACTTGCAGCATGGCGAGGAGAGACTTCCACATGTGTCCAGGGAGCTGCTCAGAGAAATCAGTTAGTCCAGAGGAACCAAGTTTTCCCCCTGTTCTGACCCTGAGCGACTTGGAGCTCAGCTCCTGCACTAACACAGCAGTCACTGAGCTGTGCCGTATCCCCTGCCATGGCTCTGCAGCCCCCCGCACCCCCCAGAGCCGGAGCCATCCAGGCTCCCAGAGCATCTCTGGGGACCAACAGGAGCAGGAGGATTCTGGGGAGAAAGAGCAGGAATTCAGGTCCCCATCCTGTTGTCCAAGTGAATGTAAAAGCAGGCAAGTGGCCATACCCCAGTGAAGGGGCAGAGTTCAAGAGCGCAGTTATTTTTAGTAGTAATTTTGGAATGGAAAATGTCTTTCAGCTTAATGAGCTTGTTTCTTATATCCTTTTAAAGTGCTGCTCTTTAAACCAGCTGGTTAAATGATGCTGGGTTTGATTTTTGTTTTAAGGATACTCTTAGGTTGAGAAAAAGGGTTTGCTTTATGATGTTTTCTCATTGCTTTAGCAATTCGCTCTTTGCTTATTCTCCGTAGTGCCCAGCTTTTGAGAGCGAAGTGAACGAGCCGTTTTTGCTCTTGTTTTCCAGAGCCATTCCCCGTGTGGAGTTACTGCCTGCAGAGGTTTCAATCCACTTTTTAACACTCTGTTTCACTGAAGGTTGCAGTTTTTTAACATCACGGTGGTATTTTGCCTATCTTAAAGACACCGTGTTCAATTGAAATGTTGGAGGAAACCCCACAGTTTATTTCTTGTACCTCGGCTTTTGAGGTTGTTTGCAGTAGTAGAAAGCTGCATCTTTGAAAAAAAAACCAACAGAGCCTCACAAAAGCAAAGCAGAAGAAACTGTCTGAATTAGCTTCCTTAGCTATCATGGCATTTTCAAGATAAACAGGTACCTCAGGCATAAGCACTTCAGGATGCCGATGATATACAGTTAAGATGTAGCTTCATAAAGAGGCGGCAGAGCCTAATAAATTCCACTACGAGTGAAAGGGAAATCCCCAATAACCCTCCCCCCAGCACTTCATAAATAAAGCAGCCACCCACTTGTAGGCTCAGAGGAGACTGAGCAGGTTCAGGTCTTGGAGGCCACCAGAACCTCTGGGCTCTCCAGGAGGAGAGTGGTATGGCCGGGTGATCCAGGGGCGTGTCCCCAAAATGCATCCAGGTTGGAGCTGTCGGGAAAGCATCATCCTCCTTGTCTGTCCTGTGGATCCCTGCATCTGCCTGGATGGCAAGGACCGAAAGGGGTGGAGGTGGGAGAGGATCAGAGCGTGCTAAGAGGGAGAGCCAAGGCCAAAAAACACATCTTCTGTTCATCCACGGCTTTTGCACTGCCCAAGAACCAGGCTGGGCGTTGGTGTCGGGCTTCCTGTGCCCGGGGACTCCACACCTGGATCTGTCCCCCAGAGAAAACCCCATCCAGTCCATTTTTGGTGGGAGCGAATTATCCTTCCCCCTCTTCACCCATGTAAAGAAACAAACCCCAGCCAGTCGTCCATGCTATTGTTCCTGGAAGGATGGATTTTCGTGTCAGAAACAAGCACTCATCTGTATTAACGCAGGGTCAGTGGTAATTAGGAGCCGCCGTAGCCTCCACATCTCTCCCAGCAAACAAGCAAGCCTGTGATGGGCTTTCAGAAACCCCTCTGCCTGGGTGGAAAATGCTGTCCCCTTTGTGCCTTGCCTTCTCCTCATTAACATTCCTCCGGCACAAAAGCGCGGTGCCCACCGAGTGTGGCGGTGCCCGTGGCTGGTGGCCGTGCCACAGCATGGGGGGACCCGGCTGCGAGCACCAGCGTTGCATCTGTGTCCAGGTTTTAAAAGCAGAGCATGCGCTTGACGTCTGTCTTGGTTTTTTGGTTTTATTTAATCTAATTGGCCTGCAGGTCACATCAGGTTTCTCTCCACAAACCAAAGACTTAAAAAGAAAATAACTTTTGTTGGAGGATTGGGGTTGTGGGATGTTCACACATCTCAAAGAGCAGGGCCTTGGCGGCATTGATCACGAGGCTTGTGAAGTGGCAGGAATTGGGGATGCTGCAGTGGTTTCTCAGCAGTGTCCTCCAGGTCCTCTGTAGAGCCTCAGCAAGGAGATGTTCTCCTCCATCAGCTGGAAGGTTCATTACTCAACCGCAGCCACCCAACCCTGTTTGGTTTGAGCACTGGAGCTGGGTTGGTTGCTCACTTTGCAGTGAGCTGCACCACGAGCAAAGGCAAGTTGTCCAGTGTTGAAGTGCACACCGGCAGAGGATGCATCTGGCATTTTTGCACGTCAGCCTTTGGACCGGGGCAGCTGAGGCTCATCCGAAACCATGGGACGAGACATTTTAGTTCTTAAAGAGAGGGAGGTCACCGAGAAGTGGTCTTGACACATGGGGCTCTGTATCTTGCTGTACCATGGCCTAGGGAAATGCAGATGGGCTGGAGAAGCTCATGATGAAAAATGACAGCAACCGGCCTTAGGCGAGTACAGGCCACATCAAGCAGAATAACACGAGAGTCTCTTCATCAGGTGCCATGGAAAACACAGGCTTCTGTCCTTGGCTCGGCTGAGACATAGCTGGAGGAGGTGGAGCTGCCTCGCAGAGCTCTTTGACTACAACATCTCTTTTTCTCCTCAAGTGGATTGCGAGTTTTAAATGCCTCCTGTGTGTTAAGAAAATCAGACTAGAAAACCTTTCAACCATACGAGTCTCCTTGAAGAAAAACAAAAGCATTGGCACAGCCATCAACAGAGAGAAGGACGTGTGGAAGCTCATCTCTGAAAACACGGCGCTGCAGACAGGGTTGGTGTAATGACAGCTTGGGACTGCTTTGCCTCGCAGGAGAGGGTTGTCTGGGTTACAGCAATATGCCTGCCTCGCCTCCTGCATTTAAGATAAATGGACCCACACCGCTGATCAAATGCTGTGCCACCCTCGTGCCCAGAAAAATCAAAATCAGCGTCGTTGGGAACAGCACGGTCCTAAGAGTGGATCTCATCTAATACCTGCAGCCTGAGCGGTCGTGTGGAAGGACAAGGACATGGGCTCCTCTCCTGCATCCATCCCAGGCAAGCCCCACAGTTTGTCCAGACGAACCTGTCTGCTGAGGCATTAACTGAGTGCAATGGGAGGCAGGAGGGTCATGCTGGTCTTGCGGAGCCCTTGCCAGCCCTTCCCTCCTCCTGGTGAGCAGCAGGGGCATGTGTTCTCCAGCCCTTCGCCTCATCATCACCATCTTACTGCAGTAGGAGCAAGACAACCCAACTGAGGTTTGGAAAGGTCCTTGTAGGTCACACTGTCAAGTGCCTTATTATCACAGGCTCTCTGTAGTTTAATCCTCTTCCCAAGGTCTTCTTGAACAGAAGCTGGATGTCTCCTTACCCACCCAGCTAAGCAGAAGGGGACGGTGTGGAGAGGGACATCAGTGATGGGCAAGGGAGCCAGCAGCAGATCCAGCTCCCCTGGACTGCCATGCTGTGTTGTGTCCTTGCTAATCCTGCGAAACATCACATGTGAGACAGGAAGGAGAAGCATCTTGTGCCCTCTTCAGAGTTGAGAATATTTAGTTTTTCTTAAATATGCATTGACTGTGCCTCAATTTGGGTTGGAGGAGCCAGTCGCAGAACACCTCTGTTTTGTTATCTTTAGCCTGTGAGTTTAAGACTTACATGAAAGGAAGAGAAAAATCCAGCAGAACCAGCAAGAATCAAATGATATAATGATTGTTGTTTCTAAATTTTACTGTGTTACAGGGGTGGAGCACCATCCATCCCAGCCCACCAGACTTCTGGGAAGCTGAGAAGAACAAGGTATTCCCATTTCAATACTACCATACAAGCTGCCATGCAGCTACCACATTTGTATTTCTCTTTTTTAAAGATAAATTAAAACAAAAGGACCAAGAAACCCAGCTCCCAAACCAAATCCATTTGAAAAATGTGTTTTTGTCATCTCCACTGTGGTTTATTTGACTAATCCCCAGTGGGAGTGGGGAGTGGACTCCAGAAATAAGGTCCTAGGTCTTTATGGTGAGGGGTCCCCTCACTGCTGAAGATTTTCCTTCACACAAACATCTCATATTGCATGATACCTATAAAAAAAAAGTGATTTGCTTGAATTCTTGCTCCTTCTTTCCTTCCCCTTACCCCACCTGGTATTTTTTCCTGCATCACAAGAAACAGTGTCCCCATTCTTTTCTCAAATGGGAATGTGGCCTTCAGCATCTCTGCTAAGAAGGAGCGCTGACTTGTCAGGTCCTCAGCAGGTCCGGGGAAATACTGATTGCGGTAAATCACGGACATCTACCAATGGCCTCATGCCAGTGGAGATTAGAGACATGGAGGACTCTGCTCAGAAGCTGTATGAAACTTTTGCCTGCTCCTTGCACCTGGGGTGTCCCCTTGGTTCTGCTCAGCTTCTGAAGCACAAACTGCAAGGACGGCCACATCTGCAGGGATGTCCATGTCTTGGAAGCCACAGATTACAAGTCTTGAATGCTGTCTGCAAATCCCTGCGCCTTTCAGGGCAATGTGTTGGGCTTGCCCCCTTGGAGCTGAGACACCAGATTTGAAACGAATTCAACCTCTGGATCCTGATGAGGGACGCACCTGGAAGAACGAGGTGACAGTTGGACGGGAGTTGATGTGTGCACTGTCAGCTGTACCCCAAGGCCAGGTACGGAGCTGTTGCAGGAGAGAACCTGTTGCTCCCATGAAGAACGAAGCTGTTCCCACTTCATTCCTCAAGCTGCCTGCAGGGACAGAAAATAGCATCTACATCTGAGTCGACATCTAGAGGAGTCGCTGCCTTGCAGGCATCCCCAAAAGCTACATCCAACAGCTAGGGTTGCGTAGGTGTCCTGTGTCATTTCTAAGTGTGGAACGGTTCGGGTTCAAAAACGCCTGGTAACATGAGTCCTGCGAGCAAGCAGCAACTGGACTTCGTGTGGTGAAGTCACCTCATCCTGCATGAAGCTGGTCGGAGTGGGAAGGGAGGATAACGGCATCTCTGAGCTCAGTGATGGGAAACAGGCACTGCTTTCCAGCAGCCCAGAGAGCCAAGGATGGGGGATGGATGAAGGTCATCCAGACTGCAGGGGAGGGGATTGCAGAGTGATGCCAGGCTTGTCCTGGCTTTGGAGAGGGCTGTTTGGTCTTGGAAAGATGGGGGTAGCAAAGCAGGTAATGCTGTCCCTGGCAATGGCTTGGTTTATCTTTGGACCTGACATAGGAATGTGGAATACACCATCTGCTCTGCCTGGTGTGTCACGGCTGCTGGCAGGCAGCTGGCCAGGGGCGAGTGTCAAGGGCTTTGCGTGGGGCTAAGCAGGCTGGAATGAGTCAGCTTTCTTCTCACCAGCTCCGCAGCGAGCAGCAGCACCGACTTTCTGGTGTAGCAGCTCAAAGCACAGATCAATAGAAAGACCTGCTTATAGGTATAATCTCTTTCCATCTGTCTCTTCCATCTATGGTTTTTATCAGCTAGATTCAGCCTAATCACCAGCAAGCTGTCACGATGACCTGTAGGCTTTCCTCTCCTATAAGCCTTCAGGTATATCTGAAACCTTCAGGTGTATCTGATTCTTCTCCAAGAATGTGACTGTTGGTTTTGATGAGGCTCAGATTTGCAGATTTAAGGCTTTAAGTAGCCACTGCCTCCCCAGGCCTGTGCAACTCCTCCCCACAAATCCCAGCATCCATCAAAGTCACTGGCAGCTGCACAAGAGGATATGTTTTTCAGGCTAACATCCCTTGGAGTGGCCCCAGCGGTGGAGGTGGTAGATCTCAGGGCAAGGAAGCATGCTTTGTACCTTTATCCTTGAGACCTGCTGCGACTGTGCGTCAGGTCTTTGGCATTTAAGTCATTTTATAAAATCCCATTTGTTGAGGGTTTACCTTTCTCTTAGGCTTTTCTGTTATTTAGTAGGTGTTTTATCTCTCCTAATGTGCCCAAAGGAGTTTTGGTGCATCTGTGCTGTTGAGGAAGTGTTGGCATTAAGCAAAAATTTCTAGTCTTTTGATGACTGAGAAAACAGGAGTAGGGGTGGGGGGGGGGAAATTACAGCAGGATTTTCTGTTGGCCTGAAAGAGAAGAGAAGAATCCGTGCCAGACAAGAGCCAGATGGACAAAAGCCACGACACAAATCTGAGCAGCCTACCTGGCTTTGGTAGACCAGGCAGAAATCGTTGCATGAGCCGCGGGAGCCTCTGCAGCCCATAAACTTCAGAGCAGTTTGCAAAAAATAACCTCTTGCTTTTTGCATAACAGCTTTCACATGGAAGGAGTCTGAGCACTGCTGACGTGCAGCAAACATCAACGCTGCACAGGCGGCTGCTGCGGGAGGGGAGGGCGAGCAGTGGAAATCAGCCGCGGGCCTTCACGTGCTGGGGTGGAGCTGGGTTAATGGGATCAATGTCCATATAGGACTCTTTTAGCTTGTGTCTTAATTCCATGGGTTTTAAGAAACAGGTTTTTTATTCTAGGTTTTATTTTTGCACTTGGCGTAGAGCTGGTCCCGCTAATTGCCTAAAAAGCTTTAATGTGTAACAGACAGCTCTGATTTCCTGGGAACAGCACCTATGCCCCTGCTGCCTTCTCTTAACATCACAGAACCGGCTTCAAATTCAGCAGAGAGGTAAAGTGTTGGGACAATTGTCAATAAATAGCAGGCCTTTTACATTACTGAATGCCTCATTCAGTCTGCAGCAAGGAGCTGGGTAAGTTCAGGAGGAGAGCTCTCACGACCAGTGATGGAACCTGCTGTTGCTTGGGCTGTTCTCAGCTAGACTGAGGTAGAACGTACTGTGGGAAACAGCGGTGTGTGGAAAAGTGTCTGATTTAGGGTATGTAACATGATGATTGAGAAGGAGAGAGTTATTGGTGTAACTGCCTGCATAAAGCTGCTTTCCAGGGTTAGGAAAAGTCTTTGTGCTGGTTTCAAAGTGAGATCGTTAATAATAACGCTATTAGCATCTAATATGCGTTTTTAATCTGTGTACTGTTCAGCATGTGACGTGCTTCTGGCTAGATTCCTCCTACCGCGCAGGATTTGGGACAGGTCTCTCCTGTCTGTTTAGAAATTGCCCAGAGACAAAGGCAGGGCGGTGGTTTGCATCGAGCGCCTGCCGGCAGATCCCTGCGCCCAGCTCCCGTCCCACGGTAGCACCGTCCTGCCGCAGAGCCTTGCGGCATCGTTAGCATCACTGCTGGACCGGGGAGCGAGATGCATGATGTGACCTCACAGAAATTCAGCACTAGCAGGCTCAGAAGACCGCTGAACTCTGGATGTACACTTTAAACTGACCGGTTTCTCTTTTCTTTAGGATTCCTTTACGCTATCACTTCAGCTCCTTGTTTTCTTCCCCTGCAGCAGTACCCATCCATTTCCCTCTCCTTGTCCTGCTGCTTCCTTTGCTTTTCATCCTGTGTCTTTAACCTTTTTGCTTCCAGGACTTCTCCCTCTGCAGAAGGGTGAGTTTCCCAGCAGAAGCCATGTCTGAGCGGGAGCTCCCAGGGGAGCTGCTCTCCCAGGCCAGGGCTGCCCAGTGGCTTCCTCAGACCTCACATCCCCTTGGACTGTCCAAGCCCGAGACCCACTGACCACACTGGTGGCAAGGTCAGGAGGGAGAACAAGGCATCAGATGTGTGTGTGCTCCTACAGGTCACAAGGACGGAGGATGCTTTAGGTTTTCATGACTAAGTAACACCTGTAGCTCTGTGGAGCTTCAGGGTCCCAGCTCAGCCTGTGACACCGTGGCCACAAGCCCTAGGGTGACACTGTCCCTTCTTTGTCCACTTGCAGCCGTCCAAGAGGAGAGGCAGCGGGGGAAGGACCGCAACGAGAACGAGGTGGAATCAACAAGTAGCGCGAACGAGGACATGCCCGTGGAAAAGATCTTGGAAGCTGAACTTGCAGTGGAGCCAAAGACAGAGACGTACATTGAAGCAAATATGGGCTTGACGCCGAGCTCGGTAAGGCACCTCTCCTCGTGGCCCCAACCCCACCCCGGGCAGAAGGGATGGTTTGTGGGGCAGCAGGATTGACCTAGCACGAATCCAGCGGCGAGCCTAGGTCAGAGAGGGGTTATCTTGTGGGAAAAGAAATCAGTAGAGCTCAGAAATGCAACACAACTCCGCTGTGTGTATGCTCAGTTGAAAGCATGAGGAAAGCAAACCGCTCTGCCCCTGCACAGCCACCAGCACTGATACTCCTCCATCTCACTGCCATAGCGAAGGAACAGATACCGTAAGACATAATTAGAGAGGCTCACAGAGAAGACTTTATTTTAGTTAACAGCCCTCAGTGCTAAAAGGCAGGAAGACGCTCTGTGCTCTGGAGAGCTCAGAGTCCAGTCAAGCCAATAAACAGAGCTGTGCAGCTGAAGTGCAAACAGATAAGAGTTGTGAAATTGGGGTGTGGCTTTTCAGATGCAGAATTATATGTTGCCTGGCTCTAAGAAGAGAAAACCTAGAGAACGTTGCTTTCAAGTTCCTTTCCCAAGCTTGCGTTATAACTGGACCTGCTCGAAACAACCAGGCTGTGGTAGAACCTTGTGTAAAGAAGAGATAGCTGACAGGGAAATAGGAAAGGAGTGAGGAGCTGGGATGAGGGAGACTGTCTTGGTCCCTTTCCTGAGAGATCCCTTACCAGCAGGATATAGCCTTGCTTAGTTAGAGAAGGCCTCCCTGCAAAGCAGCTACCTCCAAATGTGAGAGCCAGCCTATCCTCTGAAATTCTGTTTCTAGGATAGATCCTCTGCAAAGCCCTCAAAGCAGAGCCCTATTGCAGAGAAAGTACGTGCTGCCCAGTCTAGGCAGCCTTTAGGATGCAGCCCCCGTGCGTCAGTAGCCCCTGTTCCCAGGCAAGTTCTGGGAATACAGGAATGCCTCTCAAAGGTAGGACTGCAACTGAGGCAGCTAATGCAGCAGTAGGGGCAGGAGTGGGGCTAATTACCCCCAGCCTGGGTATGCTGGGGGAGCCCTGGGCTACTGAGGGACTGGGAAGTCTCAAAGCAAAGAGATGGAGAAGAAAAAAACAAATTGCCCTGCACCGTTGTGGTCCCATCATCAAGAAGCTTGCAAGGGGCTCTTCTGGAGCAGGCAGCTCAGCCGTGGTTAGCGTGGGGCTTGGAGAGGCTCTGATGGATATCAGGATTAAAAATACTTCAGGGGAGTTGTAGCCAGTGTTGTGCTGACTTGAAAACAAACCCCAGAGAGTGAGCTGAAATAAATGGCTTCGTCTGGCACTGCGTCTCCTCAGCCTCTTGTAGCAAATTGAAAGCTGGTTCCTGCATAATTCAACACGCATTACTGTGAACAGGGATGTGTGTTGCATCTAAATAGAAGCAGGAGGCTTGTTGAAATGCCCTATTATTGTCAAGCGGCTTCTGTCGATGAGGTGACATTTGTAGCAGGTTTAGCAGATGTATGAGATCAGCAGCTCGCAGTGATGAGGCCACCGGATGAGGGGAGGGAAGACGGAGGAGCTGCCCTCCTCCCACCCCTCCCCAGAGAGCCCGTAGGAGGGAAAGGCAGACAAATCCAGTCCCTAATAGACACAGGCTAAAACACAAGCTGTTTCCTATTAACCTGGTATGTTGGGTGCTTTTGTTTGTGTCCCTGCACCTTACTCCATCTGCACTGAACATTGCTGGTGAGCTGCAGAGCTCCAGCGCTTGCAAGGTTGCTTCCATGGGGCTGTTCCAGGCTGGGACGGAGGTGATAGAGTGTTGTGGGTGCATTCATACCTCAGGCTGTCACCTTGTGCCATGGTGCCCTGGCTGCTCTGAGAGCTGAGAGCCCAACTTTGGTCAATGGAGATCCCTCTGCTTTGCCAGGCTGGCATTGGCACTTACTTCTTTCACTGAGGACAGTGTGGGACCCAACGGTGGAGCTTCAGCACAGTCCTCAGAGCTGGTAAAGGGGAGGACAGGGTGGGGGGCAGCTGCCCTTGAGTTGTTCCAGCAGCCCTGGTATCTAAACACATTGCTGGCAAAGTGTGCTGCTGAGTATGGGACCATGGAGGGGAACCCTATCCTGGCATCTTGATTAACACCATGATTTGAAGCCCATCATGGGGAAGGGGGAGTACAGTGGGGTGTGATCCTTGCGGTTGGCACAGACAGGACAGGGAGGGACGCTGAGACAGGCAGAAAGCAGCTAAGACAGAGGGATCAGCCCCTGCAAATCTGTTCTCCTCCTGCCTTGCGTGGTAGGAGAGTGCCAAGACTAATGCTTTGATGACCATCACTAAAACGCTCACTTGAAGTAATTGCACCAGTGAGCCCCCGATAACAGCTCCTCACCCGCTGCGAATAGCTGCTAATTGTGACAGTTGTCTGGCTTCTGACCACGGTGAAGGGGACAAACGCTTTGGGAGGTTCCCACCGGCTGTAAGTGAGCATGGCCGCAGGATTCCTCCACACCGTGTGTCCCAGCAAGCCCCGAGGCCCCGTGTGATCCCTGTCCCTCAGGAGCTAGGCACTGGCCTTACACCCTCAGCGTACCTGTCCCCAGGCAGAGGATGGGTTTGCCTCTGCTCCGTGTCCCTGGCAGCCACAGAGCTGGGCTCCTGCGGTGTAAGCGCCACTTCGGATGGGCTCCTGGCCACTGAAAGTCAAAGCCTGTAACTGAGAGGTGTTATCCCCATTAGCTCTTAATTGGCCTTTGAGCGCCTGGTTTCAAGTCACCATTTTCTGGAAGATGTCTCCAAGCTCCGTTTTTTCCAGAAGGATCAGGTGCCCGCCTGTCCTTTCATTCTGTCACACTCCGGCACCGTGCCCTTGCTATTTACTGCAGGAGGGGATTTGCTTACCACGCACAGGGACGGTTTCTAGCACCGCTTTCCAGATCCCCTCCTGGAGACAGGCAGGGCCCTTTTGGCCTGCAGGGATGATACTTTCAGCTGCCTCTCAAGCTACCATGATTAAGTTCTGCCAGGAAGCACGGTGGTGGTTCCAGGAACTGCCATCTGAGGTGTAATTAAAGGCTGGGTCCCTCGCTGAGGCTTTGTATGAAGCACCAAAGGCTGGGTACAGCTTGTGCTGCCCACAGACCAGCGGTGATGCAGCCTGGGCTGGGAGACCTGGAGCCCGGCTTGCTGCATCAGGGCAAGTCCTAGAGAATGGTGACAAGCTGCCCAGAAGCAACCCAGAATAAAAGCTTTGGCAAAAACATCGAACTTCCCTGAAGTACCCCTTTCATGGGGCTCTGCAGGCACTTGTTGCTTCGTGGGTCAGGTTCTGCTGAAGCATGGGGTCTCCCATAAGTTGTGTCCTGCTCCGGGACATGCAGGGCTCCATCCCCATCCCGCCCCACGGGAGCTGGGGTGGCTGCTCCAGCTTGCAAACCAGACTGGGATGACTTGATGTTCCTATAGCCTGGGCTAAGGGTGTCCATTCTGCAAATGCCTCTACCGACATTCTCTGTGTTTCCAGTGAAACACTTAACCCTACAAAGCTCTTCCTCACCCCCAGTTTAGGGTTTTCCTGTTGTCCAGAGGAAATCCCATCTTTTCTCTCTCTCCTGGGGAAGAGCCCAGTCCCTGCTCACATCCCCTCCCCCAGGGAAGAGCCCCAGCTCCCTGGGGACAAGCCCCCCCTGCCCTTGCACCCCTTGGGGAGGTGCTAGAGATGGGCAGAGCAAGGAGGGGAAGTCTGTGTAACGATGCTCCCTGCTCCTCAGCTGCATTGCTGAACATGACCCCATTCCCATCCATCTCTGCATGCAACAGGTGAAAATACTTCGAAGGCGGATGCCCCTCAGCTTGCCAGATGCTGGTTATTTTAAGCCTGGAGAATGGGAGATATTGGCCACTGAGGGACAGAGTTTGCGTTTGCTGCCAGGGGACAGTGAAGGGGACAGCGTGGGGCATGGCTCTGGGGGGCAGGAGTGAGATTTAGCACCGTGCTCCTCGCCTGCCCAGCCTGGGAGAGAGTTTTGCTGTAGCACAGCCTTGTGATGAGGAATGGCCTTGTCCTGCTGAAACCGAGATGCAAAAGGGAGAGGGTACGCCGGTGGTGGGGTCTGCTCTGCCTCTGAATTCACACCCCTTCCCCCTACAATCCAGGGGTGAAGTAAACACTCTTCCAATTTGGAAACTGCTTTTTTAAGAACAGGGAAAAAAAATTAATCATATAGTCAAAACTGCTAGATATCTGCAGGGATTACAGTGGGAGATGTGGAGGGGCTCATACATCCCTGTCCAGAGAGGTAAACCCTCTAGAGGCACTTGTATTAGCAAGGTCTGTCTTCACTGGGGTTAGACAGGCTCTTCCAGTTCCTAATCACAAGCCCACTTGAGCTGTTAGCAGTTCCTTTAAACAGGGATTTGGTGTGTTTAGGCTGACTGTCCTCCTTGAGAGCAGATGGTTTTTGTTACGGGATAATATTTCAAAGGAAGGAGTTTTTCTCTTTTTTTCTGTAATGCCCCCTCTGGTGCTGGTTAATCAAGCTGGGAGATGCTGGCACCAGGAACACGTGTGCTGCACGGGTGCAGGAGCCTGCCCTTCCCTCGGCTGGAGCTCGTTTGGTTTATCAGTCAGTGTGATGGATATTGGGTCTCAACCCTCCTGGTTCCTCTTTTGGAGCTGCTAAAAGCTACTTGAAAACATGTGATGGAGAAGCCAAGTCACCTCCTTTCCCTGTGACTGATAACCTCCGCTTCTGGGGTGCTCCTGACTTTGCGCCCCTTCCTTGCAGCAGGGAGGCAGCAAGCCCCTTCAGCTGCTCCTCCAGCCTCTCCTCTTCTCCTTGCTCTGCCTTCTCTGAACCTTTCAATCTCCCTTTCTTGGCAGCCCAACGACCCGGTGACGAACATATGCCAGGCAGCAGACAAACAGCTCTTCACCCTGGTGGAGTGGGCCAAGAGGATCCCCCATTTCTCCGAGCTGCCCCTGGACGACCAGGTCATCTTGCTCAGAGCAGGTGAGTGGGAACCGTCCCCATACGGGCTCTGGCACGGGGCCGTAGGAGTGCCACATCTCTCTGGTGACAGGTATTACTGTTAGATTTAGGTCCCGGCAACTTGAAAGCTATTAACTGTTTCTGAGTAATAGCCTCTGATAATTCAATTGCTAAATAGGATTTAAAAAGCCCCAAGGGACGTGTTGCTGAATGTGATCCAAAATGTTGCGCCAGCTGCCAATCAGCTGAAAAATGGCCCGGCTTCATCTCCCGTGAGCGAGGCGCTCGGAGATGTGTGCTGGGGTGTTTAAACCAAGGGAGCTATGTGCTGCCTTCCTCCCGAGCCGAGACTTGGAAGACCAAGTGAGCTTGGAACTCCGTGAAATTTCATCAAACTAAAATGTTTGATCATAATTAAAACCAGAAAGGGGAGAAAAATATATTGCCATCCCTTTCCCACCCACCAAGATGAAAATTAAAATTCTTTGGGCTTATTTTAAGTTACCTTCTGCGGCAGGGGGTCTGCAGGAATGGAGGCTTTGGGAGGTGAAAAAGAGTTAGCTGTGAAAAGAGTCATCTTCCGTAAAGTAAATTCAAACCCCTACTGCTGGCAGGTTATGCACAAAGACCGGGGACAGCAAGAAATGGAAAGCAGAGCTCAATGAGGGTGCGTTTTAGGCATGAAGCTCTTTGCATAGCTCCAGTCATCAGATAAGAGATTAAAAAGGCTTTGGCTTGATGTAGCAGAGAGTTTTGCTCCCTTAAACAAAGAGGAAGACAAGTTGTCCATGGCTTCTAACAAATTGCAAACTCCATGTGAAGGATGAGACTAGGAGAGGACGTGAGGAGACCTCATGGCTGGTGGTGACACCCAGCTCTCCACTTGGCAACGAGAGACACCAACCTCGGCTACTCGAAGCAGTCCAAGGAATTCCAAAGGGAAGGATGGAGGAGCCTAGTGCAGAGCAGAGGGGCAGCCTCAGAGCAGGGCGAGCTGCTGAGCTGCCTGGAGTAAACCAGTCTGGCAGCCAAACCCCAGTAAGCTGGCGACTTGGAGGTCCCTGGCAGTTTTAAAAGTTCCTCTTGTTTAAAAGTTCCTCCCTACGAATGCACTTTTGTAGGGAATTCCGGGAGGGAACATGCTGCAGTGTCTGTGCTCCTCTCTCTACGCTCTTCCGGCCTCAAGTCAATGACCTCTGTAGACAAGGCGCTGCTGATCCACCTTGATGGCAGTGTTCCTGGCTTCTTGTTGTAAAAAGTGTGTGCTTCAAAATAAATGCCCTTGAAATTGGGCAGGAAAGTGCTTTAAGAACCAAGTGCAAAGTATTCACTTCGACACAAAACATAGGAACTGCCAGAATTCCTCCAGTCCAAGGTCTGTCCACGTTGCTTCAGGAGAAGGTATAAGGGCTCCAGAGTAGGAAGATGATGGGATTGGTGTTTCTCCCTTCCCACCACACAAACACTAGCTCTCGTGCTATTTAATCAGGCTGACTCTAGCCCAAATGCTTGAATCTGAATACTTTCTTCCATTTTTTTATTCACTGTCAACCAGTGTAACTGCGTACCTTGGCCCTACATACAAATACCCAGGCCCT
The DNA here is from genome assembly GCA_013399095.1 of Psophia crepitans. Classification (NCBI taxonomy): domain Eukaryota; kingdom Metazoa; phylum Chordata; class Aves; order Gruiformes; family Psophiidae; genus Psophia; species Psophia crepitans. The sequence goes on from VWZZ01004507.1 coordinate 1,767,027, forward strand.
CTTGCAACCTCTCTGAAATCCTTGACCTCAGTGGTTTCTGGGCGATTAAGTCGCACCGTTTACTGGTGTAGGTTTTCCACTCTTCTTATATTACTGAAAGGAGATTTTTATAGTCACATTTCATCTAGTGGTTACAGCAGTGGCCTGGGAATGGAGAATTTGGGGGTTTTATTCTTGCTGCAGACTTGGCCAAGTCTCATGCCTTCCCTGGGCGGCTCCTGCCAGCCCTTTGGTGAAGGTCTCCTCTGGTTTTTCCGTGGGTGTGAGTATTGCCAGAGCTGACTGAGGGCCCTCTCTGGAAAATACAAAAAGTGTATTTTTGAAGAAGGTCTCTAGAGCCTCCTGTGAGAGTGGGTGAGCAGGGCAGGCATCTTGACAGAAATCTTTGAGGGCTTTCTGTAAATACTGCGAGGAAGAACTGGATTCAGACAAAGAGCTGCCTTTTTCTCTTGTGAAGTGGAAACAAAACCCACAACAACAGCTCAAGGTTTTCCTTTCTCTTTAGAAGGCGGCTAATGAAAACCAAACTGGAGACTTTCTGACCTGATGTTCTCTCCTTTGTGCCGGTGCTTGTGACCAGCTCCCTCCTCTCATCCTGGAGGGGCCACTCTGCGGGGCAGGAGAGGGGGCTGCAGACCCCGTGGCATCACAGATTTCATGGTTGCTCTAACCCCATGGCCATGAGGTGGGCTGAGTACCTGGAGCCGTTCTGATGGGTTCCCCGCTCCAGGCGTCTCTGTCGGGACCTCGGATAACCTCCCCCAAGTCTTTTAACCAGTGGCTCTATCTATTATTGAGTGGGGAGGGTGGCCTGCTGAGAACAGCTGCCCATGAAATATTTAAGTATTAAAATTTCGCTAAGAGCGTCAGTCAGGTTCAGTCATGCGTCCTTGGAGGCAAAACTAAGTGGAGCACGCATCTTTGGAGGAGCGGTGCTGGATGGGCCGGCAGTAGCTTTCCTCTAACCCTGAATCATTTAAAAATCTGAGCTTTCTGGGGAAGGAAATCCAACATTTTAAGCCTCTTTTCCCTGGGTTTCCTTGTTTCCAAGCTTGCTGTGGCTGATGTTGTCTCAGTTCTTTTTATGGGGGACACACACACTTGGTGATGAGATGGATTAGCACGATGGTCGCTGCGCTGCCAGGTGCCTTCCCTGCCCCAGAGGAGCCAAAGCATCCCTGGGGGCTGCAGCCACCTCATTTGATGAGGAAGGAGTTGCAAGAGTCAAAGAAATCTGCTCTGTTTAGCCAGAGTTTGGGCTTACATGTAAAACTCTTTGGGCAGATTTGCTGCCTGTAGTCATACTTAATTTTTCCCTGGTTGTGTCTTTGTCTTGTCAGCTCTTTGGGGATCCTCTGTTGTAAGCACCAGGTGGAAACAGGTTCCCCATTTCAGCCAAAGCATCCCAGCTCTAAGTGGGAATAATTCAGCTGATTAATCCAGCGCTCCTTAGCTGGAATAAGCCCAGCACAGATGTTGGTGGCACCCCACAGCCTCACCACTCTCCCATGTTCTTGGCAAGTCAGTGGCTGGATTTTGGCACTGCTGGGGCTGTGTGGAGCTGTGGCCAAGGGGGTTTGGGTGGTGGCCGAGAGGGCAGAGTTGTGAAAGCTGGAGCCATGGAGAGACATTGTGAACCAGCTCTGGTTTCTGTTGGTTGGAGCTGCATGGAGGGGCTGTGTGTGGAGTTGCTGTGGGTCTGCGTGTGATGGCTGGTGGGAGGCACCCCTAGCACCTTTCTGTGGGTCTGGCTCTGGGGGGTCCCCTTCAGCCATGGAGCACGGGTCCTGCAGGCTGCTGGTGCAGTCCCATGTCTTCTCATCCGTCCTCCTTGGGTTTCACAGTGTTGCAATCCCTCTGCAAGTGCCAGGCCTCACCCAGCAAATAGACAAATAAATGTTCCTGTGATTGGGGTGGAAACTTCCTGTGGCCACTTAGGGAAGAGTGAACTTTATTCCTTGTCAACATTTCTAATGGCACAGCCCATCTCTGCAACAGTAGGTAAATAGAGCACACGTGGACCTTGTATTTATTCCAATCAGTGAGAAAAGACGTGTTTCTGTGGCAGGAGAGGAGGGGAAGGGTATTGTTGCATCACTATTCCACCCTGGGGGGAAAAAAAACAAAACACCCTGATGTTTCTGGACCCTGATAAGCAGCCCTGTGTTCTGGACACCAGAACATTTTCAAGCTGGGTAAATCAGCCACGCGATGAGCCTGAGGCTCCCCAGGGTTGCAGAAGACCCATCTTGTCTTCTGGTTCAAAATCACCGAAATTTCCACCCTTCGAACTTTACATCATTTCTTCTTGTTACAGGTTTGTTTTGGGCATTCTTGAACTCAGCTGCTAGCAGATGCAAGGATTTGAAGATGTGTTAAATTAGGCAGGGCTGGAAGGCAGGGAGGGAGGTTGCATCTTCCTGTCCCCATCTGTAACCAGCTCAAACTGCTCCCATGGTGCCCAGCTCAGAGGATGTGTTTTTGTATCTCCTGAAGTAGCACATCCAGTAACTAATAAGACAGAAGCTGATTTCCAAGCAGCTATGGAAAGCTGTTGGTGGAGCAGTCGTGGAGGTGGGACATCCCTGTACAGCCGCAGGCGAGAGGCGAGGCGATCCCTTCCAGGATTTAGGTGGCAGAAGCAACAAACCTGCAAGCAAGAGTTTCCCTGGGTCCCGATTTACGCAGCTGAATAATGGTGAATGAACTTCTGTGCCCCATTATGGCCTTAAAATGAGCCAAATTAGCTGATATAACTCGTTAATAGGTCTTTAACTGCTCAGAGGCAGGGAGTATAAGGTCAGGCGGGGATTGCGGGGCTCCACAGCCGCTCGTCGGCTCACAGCGAGAGGAGCAGGGCAGAGCGCTGTTTGCTCTGGTGCCTGCAAGGTTTATAGAGGAAACTGCTTCCCTTATTAGCGTTATATTTTTAGTGCATTTGTTCCTTAACGGTTTTTTCCTTCCCTGACATCCCAGAAAGGGTTGGCTCCCCCCTCCCTTCCCATATCCAGCCTCGTCACTCTAGCAAAGGCACTTCTTGAGCAGTTTCCTCCTCTCTTTTTAGCGCCGGGGAGGTGACGTTGCTGATTGTTGAACCCGCTGAGGACCCTGTGGCTCTAACCTGCGGCCTTGGTTGTTTTCTCCTCCCCAGGGTGGAATGAGCTCCTAATCGCCTCCTTCTCCCACCGCTCCATCGCCGTGAAAGACGGGATCCTCTTAGCCACCGGGCTCCACGTGCATCGGAACAGCGCGCACAGTGCTGGCGTCGGGGCCATCTTCGACAGGTGGGCAGAGGGAGGGATGGATGGTGGGCAACGCTCCTCAGGCCACCTCACGTAGACACCCCCACCTCTGTCTCTGCACCCATCTACCTCCCTTCCCTGCCCTGCAGCCTGCTCGAGGGGTTGGATGGAGATGCGTTGGCACGTGGGCTCACGGTCGGAGGAGCCCAGGGTGATGCGCGTCCATCCCATGGAATGGAAATGTCATGATCCTTGCTGCAGGCAACGACATTAAATTGCTCCTCTTAAACGTGCAGAAACCCAACAGCCCAAAATAGTCAGGGAGAAGGCTGCCCAGTGCAAATCAAAGGATCTTTCATGAGGTCCAGATGCCTTCTAATGTTACGAGGAGGCCACTCCTTTATTTCTTTTCATCTTTAATTGGACCAAGACGTGATTTTAGTTTCACAATGGAAAAGCACCAAAAATACGCAGCAGGTTCCACATGCGTATCCCGAGGGCTCTTTAATCTCCTGCTTTGGGAAAGTGTTTTAAAGCCAGGCTTCCAGGGTGTTTGACCCACAGTGTGGCTCCAGACACTGCTTAAACGGTGGCCGATTTCTCTGCCTGAGTCTCATCTTGAGACGGCTTAGTTGAAGCCAAACCACCTTTGCTTCTTTGCTTTGCAAGAAAATTGTTCTTTGGACCTGGGTGACGTCGTTTGTTTCCTGTGAGGTCATAAGTGCAAGATCATGACTTCACTGCAGGATCTAATAGGAAAAACTGGGCAATCAGTGGAAAATATTTCAAGACCGGCACCTGCAGTAGGAGCAAAGGGAGTAATAAAAATTACCGGCAGAGGAAATTGCTTTTAGATACCTATTGGGGTATTTTTTTATTATTTTTTATTTTTAGGCAGCTTTCTCAGGTGCCAAAGCCTCTCAGTGAATGCATGAAGCCAGTTTTTGTGGTCCCTGTTGTGTCTCACAGGAACTATTGATGGTCCTAATGAGCTATTTTTGATAGAGGAGGAAAATGAGGACATATCCTCGGCTGGTATAAGCAAGCGCTATCCCGTGACTTCATTAACCATGCACCGGAGGACCTCACTCTGGATCTGACACCTGGGTGGTTTTTAATTTCTTTTTAACGCTGACGCCTGTGATTTCTGTGTCCTTTGCAGAGTACTGACAGAACTCGTGTCGAAAATGCGAGACATGCAGATGGACAAGACGGAGCTAGGCTGCCTGCGAGCCATTGTCCTCTTCAACCCCGGTACATGCTACTGCCTTCTCTCCAGTCCTCCCTTGGCTGATGCGCTGTCCTTTTGACTCCTTTCCTTACCTGTAAAGCTCTATTGCAAATAACTGAGGGCACCCAACTCCTGAGGACAGGGCAAGAAGGAAAGTCATATTAAGTGCTGCACGTGCGTCTGCCCCTTACAAGCATGTCCTTCGCAGGTCCTTAACGGGATGGATCTGGAGCCAGGGTTTCTCTCCAGACCTTCCTTTCCAAGGGGCGTTTTCCCACAGGCCGAAATACTCTCCGTGCAGGGCCCAACCTTGGCCGGGACTCGGCTACGGTCATCCAAGGAGATGGTGGATCCTGCTTTTGGAGCTGACTCCTATTGATGGCCCAAGTTTTCTGATGAGCTTGAGAGGCTTTGGCCTGATCAATGTACAGGGTCTTCCTATTTTTCAGACTCTTTGTAAAAAGAAAGTTCTGGTGCCTTAGGGAGTTGTCCCTGAATAGGAGCAAAAGTGAATCTAAGATATCCTTGTGACAAAAGTACGGATTAGAGCGGAGTTAGAGCATGGACCTTGTTGTCTTCTGTTTCCTGATCTTGGCATCCAAGAGCTTTTATTAACTGCATTTCTGGAAAAGTCCTCCACAGACCTAGAGAGGGTGAAAGACGTGAAACGTGCTCCTAAAATACACACGAACTTTATTTTTTGTCCACAGCTTGCTTAGTTTTACAGACTCCAGGAGGCTTTACGCCACTCAGTTTTCCCCCTTGGCCCCAGCAGCCCAAGGGAAGAAGAAGGTTCAGTGCTGGGGGTTCTCTCCGGTGGTAAAGAGGAAAGCCCTGGTGAAGCAGGAGACAGACTGCCAGCCTGCAGATGCCTGCACAGCTCTGTTGGGGGGTGCTCTGTATTTTAGAGTGGGTCAGTCCAGAGCAAAAGCAGATGGCAAATGAGGACGGACCTCCACATCTGCATCCGCCCCTTCGGCTCCCTGCCTTCCCAGGAGCGTGGTTTGTACCCAAGCACAGCTGGGCACAGACCTGCCCTTTCCCACCGAACCCAGGCCAGGCTGTTTCAGCAGGGTTTATTTTGCTGTTTCTTGAGTTTGTTTTTCTGCTTGACTTCCCCTCCCCCCCCGCCTCCCCTACTTGTAATCAGCAGTAATTTATTGTCTGTAATTTAGGATTAGCCGTATACGGCAAAAGAAGGGGAATCTGGAGAGGTTCCCGTGGCGCGTGTGCTTGGGGATATCGATTGCTTGACTGTACCTTTCACCCTACTAAAAACAGATCCTCAGAGTGTCCCGGGGGACCTGCCGGAGCGGGGGCTTTTTGTTCAGCCCTGCTGCAGAGCTTTGTGCTGGAGGGAGAAATCCCACAAGCCCAGGGCTTGAGGGGGACCCCCAGCCTTTTCGTGAGGGACTGTGATCACTGGAATGAGCCATAACAGTTGGTGTCGGGGTATGAGGTGGGGTGAAGCATATCTGTAGTCACAGGGCAAAGCTTTCAGGGCTTGAATGTTCCCCAGGAGGTGTTAGGTACTGCCCCCCCAGATTCCTGGGGTTCAGACCCCACGTCCACGCTGTGCCCTGATCTGGTGGTGCCAGGAGGGGTGGAGGGGTCTGGGGGATGCACAGGGGCATCCTTGCCTGCCTGGAAAGCCTGTAGGTCTTTGGCTGATGGTCCTTCCATTGCCTTTCAGACTCAAAAGGTCTCTCCAACCCAGCTGAAGTGGAGGCGTTACGGGAGAAGGTGTACGCGTCGCTAGAGGCATACTGCAAACACAAATACCCCGACCAGCCCGGGAGGTGAGTTGCTGGCTGAGCTCTGTCCTCCAGCAGCCTTGTGCTCCTGCAGAGCCCTGTGCAATGGGTGCTGCAGACAGTGCAAAGGGTGCTGCAGCCCTGGCAGGGTCCAAGTGCTGTCCTCAGGGTCTCTGCACCTGCCTGTGGGTGCTGGGTCCCTTCCGTTTAGGGCTCTCTGTTCCCATGTCTTCCAGGAGTGAACAGTTCTCTGCCGAGAAAACCACTCATTTCTACCTGCTTCAGCTGTGAACGCCCATAGAAAATTCCCTTGTGAGGTGCAGAGAGGTCTTTATTCCTGTGCCAGGAAACGTAATGCAGCCAGGACAAGGTCGGGCAGTAACAGCGGTGCCGAGACCTGAGGAGCCCCAGCTCCTGCGGCCGCAGCAGTGGGATGAGCACCCGGGGGAAGGGGTATCATTTCCCTTTTGGCAGCCACGGAGAACAAACCACAGCGAAAATAAGACGCACACGGAGTTAATTTTCGGTGGCAGATGAGCATCATTGCTGGGAAGTGAAAGCCTCAATTGATGCTCTTTTCTCCCCTCCCAGCCTCCCCCAACCCAGCTGGGAATGGGAGGGGGAATTAGGAATGCTTTCCTGGACCGCTCCGGAGCTGAGTGGGCGCATTTTCCCAGTTACAACCTGAAGCTGGTAACTGCCAGTTAAGTTACTGACAGTCATTTGAGAAACCAAGGAAAGCACTGGAAACTGCTGCTGGTGTGTATCACTGCTGAGGCTTGAATATTGGGAAAAACCAGCCCAGGCAACTGGGATTTGCATCTGACCTGTATTCCTTGTATGGATAAAAAAACCCCAAAGGATGGATGCTCTTACAGCAGTGAACGCAGTGGGCAGATCACGCCCTCAGAAGTAATATGGGACTTATTTTCCCCCCCTTTGGGTACCACTGTGTGGGCAGATGGAAAAAGGGTTTTCTTGGATGTTCATGGTTGGCTTGGGGCAGGGAGAGTTAGGATGAAGGTACTGCTGGGTGTGTTTGACTTTGCGGTGAGGAGGGAAGGGAAGGATGAGCACTGTGCACAGAGCAGGGGTGATTACCTCTCCTCCCCCGGGGCAGTTTGCATGGACCCCAGGCCAACTCTCAAGCTGAATCCTCTTCCAAAAAGCATTATTAAATTGCAGTTCCTAAGCAAATCCAGACCCCAGACCTTGGCTGTTCTGGTGTTTCAGAAGAGCTCTGCTCTCCTTAGGGCTCACAACGAGCAGCCAGCCATACCTGGCACAAGGAGAGCTGCTGCCGGAATCATGGCCAGCAGCTCTCCTGGATTCCTCCCCTGATTCTTTCTCTACTTTGCACAGGCATCCAGTGTCTGCAGCTGAGTCGTGCTGCCCTCGCATGCTGCTGCTGCAGGCCGGGGTGGGGCTGGGCAGAGGGATGGTATGGGGACAGCCCCGCTCTTCTTCAACCACTCTGAAGCCACTGTGCGTGACTGAGCAAAGTCACAGTCAAAATCAGTTCCCCAGGGCTCCACCTCAGTGATCAGTGATGTGTAAGGGAGTATTTTAGGTTTGGTTTGGTCTCTCACTGGCTTTCAGTGACCTTGGGGTAGGGACCTCCTTGTCTGATCCTCACACCCTTTTTTCATGGAATCATAGGACCACAGAATCTCCCAAGCTGGAAAGGCCCCCTAAGGACCACTGAGTCCAACCCCTGGCCCCACACAGGACCAGTCCAACCAGAGCAGATGACTGAGAGCGTTGGCCAGATGCTGCTTGAACTCAGCCCAGCTCGGGGTGGTGACCACTGCCCTGGGGAGCCTGTGCCAGGGCCCCACCACCCTCTGGGGGAAGAACCTTTTTTTTGGTGACCTTAAGGTTTTTGCGTGCTTAGGGCTGTCCTGAGAGCCGTGACCAGGCATTGCAGACCTTACTCCACCTCTTCTACGGTACAGGACAGTGGTGGAATAAGCCAAAGTGGCTCGGGAGGGTTAACTCGTGGGCTGGGAGTCTGAAGTTGCACAAGAGCTAAACGAAGCTCTCGGGAGCAATCTCCATCTTCCTGGTCTCATGGCACAATGTGATCATCATCCGGGGCTGGAAACAAGTTCTTTCTGTGGTTGAGCAAACGCCTGGTCAAGCCCATGGTGAGCACCTTCCCCTGCTCCACGCTGCGGCCAGTGCTGTGGCTTCCCCCTCCTTTCAGATGCCTTTTGGTGTGTGACTTCAGCCCGGTCCCTGGTCACCGAGAGCTTGCAAGCACCGTGTAAACACTAAAAGGGAACTTCTCAACAGCAGTGAGACAGAGGGAGGCATTCCTAGGAAAAACCCGGCCGTGCTCCCCCCATACCACCCCCTGCTCCTCTGCAGGGAGGGCACGGCGTGTACGTGACAGCGAGCAGCCACGGGGAATCGGGGCTATTTTCTCCCCTCCTGGCCGCAGCCCTGGCACGTTGTGCTGCGAGCTGGTTATCTCACAGTTAAATGTATCCGAGGGCTGGAGCCATCATCTGGTTTGGTTTAAAGTGAAACTTCCTGAATGGGATGGTAGGACTGATTTGTTTTTCCTGGCTCTGCTCCCACCGTTCTCGCCAGCTCAGCAAAAAAAAATTAAAGAAAAAAAGTAGGGAGAGAGAAGTGTACATGCGTGTATAATATCTGTATGTTTGTGCGTGTCTCTCTCTACGTGTGTGTTTTCTAGAGAGTCCCCTTCTCCCTGGGCTGGTTCCGGCCTTTGCTTATGTTCAAGGCCTGATTGTGCAGCAGTAAAAACAAATAAAGGCGCTCCCGCCGTTAAAGGGCCTTTCCCCGTCTTGAGAGCGGGGAGGTGACATCCCGCAGCGCCTGGGCTTGCTGCCTGCACCCCCGGGGTGTGGGCAGGCAGGGTGGGGGGACCCCTGGGTGGCACCCTGAGGTGCTGTGGGGCACCCTTGCGGGTGCCGGTGCCTTTCTCCCAGCTCTTTAGCCTCCTGCCACCCTCGGAGCCCAACACACCGCAGCCTTTCCCCAGCACGGCTGAGCAGCCCTCGGCCTTGTCTCCTTCGCCCCGGCTGGCTCCTGCGGCGCTGTCGGCTCTCCCCAGCCCCCCTGGCTCTCCCCTGCCCTGCTGCCTGTCGGCATCGAGGGTGCAACCTGACAGGCGTCTCTGCCGGGCAGGCTGGGGAGAAAGGGCTTTTGTTCGGCTGGGGCTCAGCGGAGTCCCACGGCGGGCAGGGAGAAGGGGAGCACCCCGTGTCCCGGCTGCTTTGCAGCGCTGCTTCCAGCCTTTGCGTCAAAGCCCCTGTCTCCTTCCGTTGCCTTCGCCCCCGGGGCGCCTCCAGCCTGGCTGCCAGCCGGGTTTGTGCCGCGCCAGCAGCCCCCGGGGCTCGGCCCGAGTGATGGCTGGCGGAGCTGCCTGCCAGGTGCCCGCAGGACAGTGCCAGCTAACCCCAGTCAGCGTGTCCGCCATCCCCTCCTCAGCTGCTTGCCCTTTTCCCTGACCAAAGATCAAGCTACTGAAGCTGCTTGTCCCGCTGCCTCCGACAAGGCTGGCCCCACAGTACCTCCTGCCCATGGATGTAGAGACCCCACCGGGGTCTCGGGGTGCTCACCGTATGGTAAAGCACCTGTATGATACAAACGCATGAAGCCAGTGGTGCACCCCAGTCCAGGGATGGCCTTTCATTTCTTACTTTACTCTTCCAGCTCAGCTATCAGCAGGTGTCTGTTGTGAATATCCACTGTGGCTGCCTGTCTTCAAGGCTGGGGACATAATTAATGAGTTCTCTGCACAGCTCTGGGTGTAGCCCCATGAATTTGCTAGCAGGAGAGGTTGTGTCTGACTCCCAGCCCTTCTGAGCAGGAGCAGCCACAGAAGCTTTGGGGGTCGGGGCAGAAGCGGGTCTGCTGGTGACACGTCTGACCATGTCGTGTCTCCTGTCCCCAGGTTCGCAAAGCTCTTGCTCCGTCTACCAGCCCTCCGGTCCATCGGCCTGAAATGCCTGGAGCACCTCTTCTTCTTCAAGCTAATAGGCGACACGCCGATTGACACCTTTTTGATGGAAATGCTGGAAGCGCCCCATCAAATGACTTAGAGAACTGCTGCTGGGTCAGTCCCTCGCCCGGCCGGGGTCTCGCGGGGCCCCTTCCTCTGCTTTCCTCTGCCGCCACCCCAGCCCGTCCCTCCCTTCTCTCCCCAGCGCTGGAGGCACCGTCTGATCCGGGGCGACCCCCTGCCGTCCTCACCTCCTCGTCGCCTTCACCCTTGTCCGTTTGCTGTCACTGCTGCATCTCAAGACCTGCTCGCTGGTTCCCTGCGCTAGATGTAGAGAAGTGGGAGCGGAGAGAGCTTACCTCCCGCCGCCCCGACTCGCACCCCTGCCCCGGCCCCCACCGTGCCATGAGTTGTGGGGCGATCCGCCAGCCAGGCTTGGCATTACCCAGCGTGCGTGCCGCAGCCGGCGATGGTTTCCCTGAGGCAGGAGCGGGGACAAGGGACAGTCCCAGCCCTTGGGGCAGTGGGGTTTGGACAAGCCGAGGGCAGTGGTTGAACTCGCCGGATTGCAGCTGGCTATTTTCAGAGGACGGAGTTTTTGAAAAAGAGAAAAAAAAAAA
>VWZZ01004507.1:1782409-1793536 GCA_013399095.1 Psophia crepitans
GGGGGTCCCCATTGCCCCAGGGGGATCCCATACATGGGGGACCATCTCTCCTGCTCCCTGCGGGGCCACGTCTGAGGGTGAAATGGCAGAACTGGGGGGGACCCAGCACTCATGAAGAAGATGTTTCCTTTCCCCTCAGTAATTTCCCTTNCCGTTGTGGCTGCTGGGATGCCCAGCGTGGCCGGACCCTCCCCCCCAGGGGGAAGGGGGGTGGCCTTTCCCTGCGTGGGTGGCAGTGGGGGGACCGAGGCCACCCCAGGCGCATGGCAGGGGGGTGGGCAGGGACAGTCCCTGTGCCAGCGCAGCACCAGCTCTGCCTGCGGGACTGGGCTTCAGAGGGGACCCTCTGGCCCAGGGGCACCTCCTGAGGGCAGGGTCCACAGTCCCTGGGCAGCACCCCCAGCCTGCTGACGGGGGCGTAGGGATGGGCTCCGGCAGCCGCACGGGGCCAGCGGGCTGTTTTCCAGCCACCATCCCTCCGGAGTCACATCAGCGCGAGCGCGTGAACAGGAGCCGTCAGCGCTGGCCTTAGCTTAACCTGGATTTGTTGCCAGGTACAAACAAGATTGAACTTGCTCTTGGGTTTACAGCGGGGATAAATCCTCCCCCGACGGCTGCAGAGCTGGTCAAATAGAGAAGGAAAATAAGAGTTTCAATCTGGTTAGTGACGATCCGTGCGTTTCTAACTTGGGTCGCAATATTTTTTCATTTGGGAAGCCCTGGGAGGGGGCTCGCGGAGGCCAGGGGAAGGGGTGCGGTGGGGGGGGGGGTTAGCTGCCTTAGCAGCAACCTGCTGCTCCCCCACATGGGCCGCTGCCCGCTGCCACCCCCTGCCCGGCTTTGGGAGACCCCAGGGACCAGGGACCCGCACTCACACATCTGATGGCTCCTGTTGCGGAGGGTGGTTGTGTGTCTTGTTAACCTCCAGGCAGCAGTTTGTGTTTAGAGAGTAAATATTTATCTCCCTTCCTGAGGGTTTTTCGCCCCCCCCCCAGGGTGGAGCGAGCCGGGATGCTATCCCTTGCACCACGGGCCGGCCGGGCTACTGCTGCCCACTTTGCTTTGGAAAATGCCGTTTGCTTCTATATTTAAAGATGCCAATAACAGAAAGAAAAGCAAAGCCAAGCTGGCCACTGATTTTTATTTTTTTTTTTATTTTTTTTTTAATTTTTTTTTTTAAATTTCTTTTTATTGCAGATGACAGCTGCTGGTGGCAGCTACCACCCCCCAGGAAGGCAGGGGGCTTTCCCAGGCCCCCCGCACCCAGCTCTGGGGAAGGGCCCTGCTCCTCCTCCTCTGCTGCCAGGAGGGAGGAGGAGGAGGTTTGCACCTTGGCTTTTTCTCCAGCTTCTGGAGGGATCAAAGTGCCTGTTTTGACTCCCCTCCTGATTCCTTGATAACAGAAGATGATTGTAGTGAAATTAAACATTTCGCACATGCAAGGACTTGGGGCTTTTGTTGTGTCTCGGGGTTGGTGTGCGCAGGATTCGCCCTTGCCCTGTGAGCAGCACGGAGACACGGAGCTCAGGGATGGCACACACAGAGGGATCCAGAGCTCTCTGGTTTATCGGGAGCCTCCTAATACCAGGTTTCCTTAAAGCCTGAGCTCTTGGAGGTGTGGGATCAGGAGAGGACTTCTGCTTCCCCTGAAAAACACCGTTCTGGTCCTCTGGGTGCATGAGGGGATGCAGAGTGGAAGATGCTGTGTCGGGGTGTGCGGAGCATGCTCAGGGTGCTCGCTCTTGGAAATGCATCTTGCTTGGTGGCACCACGCTGGCCACTTAATTTCTGCGCATCCCCAGCGCTGACAGAGATGGAGTGAGGAGTCAGCAGGCTGTTTTGAAATCCTTAAGAGAAGGGCCGTGATCCCGGTCCTCTCAGTGCCTTAGCTTTGCAGCGAGGAGCGGCTCTACAAATAAATACAGACAGATGAGCTCTTTCACTGGTAATTTGTCACTTCATAATTGCCAAAGAAAAGCAGGTTAGTTTTCTCCTCCTGACCTCTCTCAAGTAGCCTTTTCACCCCAGCTGGCCCCGTGGCCAGGGTCGGGGTCCTGCTGTGCCCCCACAGGGCAGCCTTCCCCCCGCCTCGGAGCCACAAAGGACACCTTGGCCTTCTGTATCACGTTTTCCAAGTGGCATTTCCACGGGTCTCCCCATGGCATCACCCAGCTGTACAGACACCCATCCCCAGGCGTGCCCCGGGGTCCGTCCACCGCCTCGCCCCTGTGTGGGTGAAAAATGGGACCAGATGGGAGCACAGAGAGATCAATGCACAGCCAGCTTGGAGGACCTGGGTTCCAGGAACAGTCCCTGTTACGAACAAAGGGACAAGCAGTGGGGACACACCTGAGGACCCAGCGCTCCCCTCTCCATCCCCAGCCCCCCGGGCAGTGTGCGAGCTGTGCTCCAGGCATTTCCCTGGTGGCACTTCGGGCTGGAGACCTCGGGGTGGTTCGTCTGCTGGGAGTGAGCGGGGCAGGAGGCTCCAGGGAGCAGGGGTAATGCCTCCCGGGGTGGGGGGTCTGGGGGGGCAATGCCTCAGGCAGCCCCTCGGGTCCGGACTGGCCCGTCCGAGCAAAGAGCAAAGTGCTGCTGCCCCCTCCCGACCGCAGCGAGCCCTGCCCGTGCGGGACGAGGGGAGCGGCTGCCCGGGATGCCCGCTCCCCCCTGCCCCGGTCCCTCTGCCCCTGCCCGGGTCCCGTTCACCCTCCTTGGGATGCCCACTCCCTCCTGCCCGGGTCCTGCTCCCCCTGCCCGGGTCCCTCTGCCCCTGCCCGGGATGCCCACTCCCCCAGCCTCAGGGCTGGAGCGAAACAATCCACGGGAAAATCCTGTTGTTTTGGTGTGTCACTCATTTTTGACAGCGTCCTGGAAGGCTGCGGAGCTTTGCCTCCTTCTCCCAGCCCCTGGTGCCATGCGTGGACCTCAGGCCTTTCTGAGCCCGTCTGCTTGCTGTCCCTGAAAGCTGCTTTGCTGTCGGTCACCTCCATGTCCTTCCCTCCTCCTTGCCCTGACTCTGAAATTCCTAGCTGCGGTGAGTTGTGCACATCAACAGCCCACTGCCTAAAACACTGTATCTTAAGTATTTTAACTCATTTTTCCTTCGAAGAATACAAACGTCTGCTTTTTCCTCGCAGTATGGCGAAGGGTTAAAATGCTTAAAGCATTGCCTAAAAGGAGTATCTTCCATTTCCAAAGAGCCTGAGATCCCAAGGCACAGGCGAGAAATACTAGCCACAAAAATTTTGCATCTCTCTCCCTCACAACACTGGCAGTGAAACCTTGTTTGGCTTTATATGCAAGATTTTCCATACCGTGCTCCAACGCAACTCAATTCCACTAAGCCCACATCTTGTTTTTCTACTGACAAAGTGAGGTATGATTCTTGGCTCGGTGATTTTCTGCTGTGGAAGACTAAATGAAAAGATGCTTTTAAAGCTCATTCACTCAACACTCAACCCAAAACCCAGGGGGAGGGTCAAATGGAAATACGCTGAAGTTATCAGGCGGGCTTTCTGCTGTGTTTCTTTTGTGGTGGGTATTAGGCTGGAGAAAATTAAATGAAGACACAAGTGTTTGCTAGGATATTGTTAAAGGTAGAACAGCCCGATGAGTGAAACAGCCAAGTCATTTAATTTATTTTCTTATAAAAAGCCTGTGTTTGAGTCATTGTGATTCTTGAGGACATAGCTCTTGGTGTTCATTTTTTCTGGACCTTTTAATTTATGACATAAAATCACCCTACCTTGGAATAAGCACGGGCACATTCTTCGCCGTGGTCGGGGCTACCTTGGATGAGCTCACCGCAGAGCTGGAGCGAGCTGGGGAGGGAGACGAGAGGAGGGAGGGGAATTGTCTGGCTCAAGGTCAACCAGCAGTGAGGGACTGAGCAGGGAGGGTGCTCCCACTCAGTCATGTCCACCCGCTGCAGCCTCCCACCACTCTCCTGCTTTGGTGCTTGTGCACTTTGCAGGCTGGAGCTCATTCCTGGGGCTCCCCGTCCCTTCCTCCCTGCTCAAAGATTGCTTTCCTGGTTGTGGTTGGAAAGGAGCAGGGGTATGGCACCACCGCCGTCATAGGAGGGTGGTGTGGCCCTATGGACACTGTGCCACCAGGAGGGGCTGGAGGAGCTGTAAGGCTTCAGCTGGATGGCAGGGAAGGTGGTGTCCAATGTCCTGGTGGAACCTGGGATGACGGTTGCACCATACGCTGCGGACAGAAGAAACCTTTGCCTCTGCATTGTCCCAGCAGCACAGCATGAGGGAAAAGCCCTTCCTCACCCCTGGACTGGCAATCAAATGATCTCTGACCATGACGCACTACAGGATGAGCAGAGAGGGATGGCACTGTCCCCCGGGTCTCTTGCCCCCCATCAGTCACTAACCAGGGCCCATCCTCACTCCACCGCAACTCCACCTCTGCCCCATCCCTGCCCCATCTCTGCCGCATCCCTGCCCCATCCCTGCCCCATCCCTGCCTATGTGCTGCAGGCAAACAAGGAGTTTGAGCGAGGCCAGGCTGGGAGAGCTGCTCCTATGTGTCCATGACCATCAACCTCTGCCTCCCCTCCCAGCTCACTGCCTGAGCAGACACATCAGGACGTGGGTTCCTGGGCGATCTGAAGACATTACCTAATCCTCTGAAACCGGATCCTCCCGTCAGACTCCGGTTGGATGAGAAAAGCTTGCTCTGGCCTGTCTGTTCCTGCTCCAAAAATGTTTCCCTCCTTATGGCAAAGAATGTGCTGTGCACAATTTCCTGCTATCTGGAGGGTGGAGGTGGGTCCCCAAAGACCCCATGGATTAACCCCTGTCTGGAAAGATCTGGTCTTCTTGTGCTGATAAATCTTTTCTCTTTAGGGGACCACTGTCTCTCCCATCTTTCTCTGCTGGGAATTCCCTCCTCTTCTGCCCCAAGCTCTCTGCCTTGCCTCTTGGAAGAGGCTCATTGGTGGGAGATTCCTTCAAGCATGTGAAAAGTGCTTACCAGGAGTTTCAGGCTCTGCATTACAAAGCCAGTATGGCTCAGGGCAGCCAATTTTAGCTCGGACCTTACACAGCACCGTGTCCCCAAGCACAAACTAGATTGTTCTGGTGACAGTTGATCAGAGGGCTGGAGCACCTCTCCTACAAGGACAGGCTGAGAGATGTGGGCTTCTTCAGCCTGGAGAAAAGAAGGCTTCAGGGAGACCTAATTGTGGCCTTCCAGTACCTAAAGGGGCTCCAGGAAAGCTGGAGAGGGGCTGGTTAGAGGGTAGGGAGGGACAGGACAAGGGGGATGGGTTTAAACTAAGAGGGGAGATTTAGATTAGACATTAGGCAGCAATCCTTCCCTGGGAGGGTGCTGAGGCCCTGGCACAGGGTGCCCCGAGAAGCTGTGGCTGCCCCTGGCTCCCTGGCAGTGCCCAAGGCCAGGTTGGATGGGGCTTTGGGCAGCCTGGGCTGGTGGGGGGTGTCCCTGCCCATGGCAGGGGGTGGAACTAGATAATACTTGTGGTTCCTTTCAACCCAAACCATTCTATGATTCTATGACAGCAGAGGGAGTGGAGTGGATCTCAGGGACTGATCTGCACTAACGAACAAGGGATGAGCCACACGAAACATTCCCCATGTGTAGAGCCATTGCACCATCCAGCTAGCTGTGGATTCACTGGTGTCTAATATGGGATGCTCCCACGCAATAAAAATTTGTAGTGGTGCGAGAGGGTGAAATAGGGCCAACTGTCCAGTGCTTCGTCTGGTATGTGTCCATCCTATGTCAGTTGGTCCCTGCAGTGACGGTACCACGAGAAGGGCTGGATGGGATTTAGGAAACCCCCCTGGATTGCTTGGTGGGGTGCATGCAGCTCATTTCAGCATCCTTGCTGAGTGCTGGGGATGTTCTGAGCGGCTCAGCCTCCTGACAAGCGGGAGGAAGGCTGGCAGGAGAGACAATTTGTGGCTAGCTATTTGCTGTTGTCACTCCAACCATTTTACCTTAAGAGGCAATAAAGATGAAAGCCAATAATAAGCAGTCAGCCATCATTTGGGGGGAAAGGCTATAATTTACTCTGCCAGGGCTGCAGGGAGTCCATCTGAGGCTAGTGTTATTGACAGGAAGTCTATATGGTTTGTTTCTTACAGTACTTAGAGGCGCTCAGAGCAGTTGAGGGTGACATTTTTAAAATCTAAAAATATACAACCAGTAGCAAACTTCCAGCAGCATGGAAGGGAGGAGAAGGATTTATGCCCAGAATGTATTGAACTTTAAGAAAAGCATGCTTGTAGAAAAGGCTTTAAAGGGCTCACAGGAGGGGAGCGGTGCCTGGCTGCTGCTGGCTGGGGTGTTGTTGGGGGTGCTGGGTTTTGACTGCTGGTGCTTTGCTGAGGGACCTTGTCTAGGGTGAGACTGTCATATCTTCATGGAGATGTGAACTGCAACACAGTTAAAATCAGGGAAGTTACAGACAGATCAAACGAGGGAATCAGGTGCTTTTGTGTGGCTATAACCACTAAACCAGGCTGTGTCTCTACGGAGAGCCCTGGGTGGGGGTTGTGTGCTGTTGAGGAGCTTCATCCTCCAGGTAGATGCCATCACTCTGTGTGAGCAGAGCACACAGGTAATCCTGTTCCACGGCTCTCGCCTGCCGCAGTCCTGTAGCGTTTGTTGGAGCAGGTCAGCCTGCACCCAAGGGCGAGCCCAGCTCCGGTGGGAACAGATGCCTTTGATCTGGTCCAGATGACAGGGCTGCCACACAGTCTCAGTGTCATCCCAGTAAACACAGTAGAGATGAGGTTTTTAACCTCAAAGGAAGATGATTTGGATTCTCATTTTCTTCTTCTCAAAATAAACAATAGTGGCAACCCTTCCCCCAGGAGTACGAGGGCTTGATCCTACGAATCCAGGGAACTCAATGATTAAGACCTGTTGTAGCCTTTTTCACAAGGAGCTTCAACTCCTTCGTTCTCTTCAAGACATCATCTTGTGGGGGAGGGAGGAGGTGGTTTCAGGAAACACAACGAATGACTAATCTCTCTCCTGCCTCTGCCAAGGGAGAACAACCAGCCACACGAGCATCCCTGCTGCTTGCAAGAGCTCTGGGATGTCAGCAGGGTTATGATTTACGGCAATCAATCCATCATCCTTATTTATAGCAACAGCTCTATGTGAGCTTTCACACATGAAGATTGGCTGGTTCTATGGCCTTGCTCCTGCCAAAACTGTCTCTGGGCCCCCGACCTTCCTGGGGGCCCTTGCCATGCCTCTGCCACGCCCATGTGGAGAGGTGCCATTCCTACCCCATTCCTACCCAATTTTCCCTCCTTGTTGCCTCTGTCTTTAGAGAACTTTCTCACAGCCAGAGTTTTTCAGGCCAGTGGAAAGAGGTCGAGGATGGCTGAGATGGGAGGGGAGACAGCTGCTTCTGCCCTGCACCACTGGGCAGAAACAGAGGGCTCTCCTTCCTAGCACGTGCCTGAGCTGCATGTTTCTTTATTAAAAAAGTGATCTTTGCCTCTGTGAAATATCCATCTTGACCATTCAAAATACTTTCCTACTTGCCAACTGTTCTTGTTTGGGCCCTTTTCCATCCTGCTGGTATTTTGCTCATTTGTCCTGGTGCTCCCGGGTGTCTCTGTGTCTGTCCGTACAGGCTGTCACTGGTTTCCAGGACCCCAGGGTCTCCCAGTCATCTCAGAAACTCTGTTTTCCGCTGGAAGGCAATGGGGGTTTCTAATCCCCTTTGCACTAGAATGCTTGAAAACTACGACTCAGATACAGCCCTGCAGGGTCAGAAAACACATGGCAAATAAAAGGCGTCAGCATACAGGAATGAGCCTGGACACCCCTGATCCTGTGACAGGGTCTTGCAGTCACCTAGGAATCACAATTACGTTTTCTCTCTGATTAGCTGGGAGTGGGCGCCCTAGAAACCCTTTTTTCAGTTGTAATACAGGGTGACAGTGCGAGAAAGTGTTGCAGCCTCTGTTTAAACCTGAACCTGCTCCCAGTGATTCGGTCAGCCCCGTTTCTGTGCCGTGATGAATGGAGCCTTGGGACGTGATGCCTGTAACAGCCCAATCACTTACCTTGAAAATGCAAACCTTATGGAAAGCGAATCAATAATTTCTGGAGCCTGGGTTTTGCTGACACGTGGCCCGAGCCCGCAGGAAATAAACCCTTTGTTAATCTTTCTCGAGAGGCACGCAGTCTCCTATAAAAAGCTTCTGAAGTAAGTAACTAATTACAGCCTGCACGAGGCTCCAGTCTGTTACCTCTGACAGCTCTGTGGGAGAAGGGGCTGCGGTGCTGCCGGCCGGGATGATGGACGAGTGTGCACGAGCTCTTGGCTTTGCTCTGAAAGAGGAAGAATTAATGGGCAAATAAATTACAAATCAATTATTAAACCTCAGCAGCGTGCAGGGCCCTGTTCAGACTGGGTATCAAATATACATTTCTAATTAACTCAACAACTCTTGTCTAATGTGCTCTGGATGCTACCTACTGCTAGAAATATGAATTTTTGTCACGCACTCTAAACAGGGTCTTTTATTTCTCTCTTCTTGCCTACCGAGACGGTTCAGGCCGCGGGTCTGTAAGGAGCCCTTTTTATGCACAGACAGCGCCGAGAGACCCCCAGCTTCGTGCTGAGACTGAGGACGGCCCCGGGCAAGCTGCGTGAGCTGCAACGCAGTGGGGAGTGAATCCGACACGTACTAAGTGCTCAGTGTGCCGTGGGGTCTTGTTCGCTTACCCTGAGCCCCAAATCCCTCATTAAGAGGGAAGCCACGGTACTTTCCTCCCCTCCGCGCGTGCTTGGGACTGTCTGTCGGCACCCGGAGCTGTTGCCATGAGAATAAGCGCTGCCTGATACCTGCCTGCGATGTCTAGACAGATCCCAGGCCAGAAGTTCTTCCTGGAGCGCTAAGAAAATGAAAGGGCTTGGCAGATGGACGGCTGCATTTACATGCCTACCTCTGCTGTCCTTGCATGAATCGTGTCCTTGAGTTATCGGCATGCTTCCAGGTTCAGCACCACTGCTCACGGGGGTGACTAACCCCGCAGGGAACTGGCTGCCGCTGCGGTGTGGAGTTGAGGGTGATTTTACAGGGTTTGGGATGGAACAAACATCAGAGTCACTGTAGTGCCAGGCCCCTCGAAGGAGCTAAGCCTTAGAGGTATGAATGCTCTGTCCCACGGCGATATTTCTGCCGCTCGCTAATCAATTATAATTCTGAGACAAGCTCCCATATGGTGCCTTTATAAATCACTCTCTCCAGTTACCAAGCCTATCTTATTTGCCTGACATGAGCTATAAGGAGGGTGTTTTTTAGGCTAATGTTGACTCAAGCGCACAGAATGTGATTTATTTATAGAGTTTTATAAAAATGTTTTAAAAGTCAGAATCCGGGTCCTAAGTAGCTCAACAAAAGGCTGAAGACTCGTCTGCAGCCACTGCCCGAGCATCGCCGTAATAATCCCTGGTTCAGAGAGCTGGGCTGTGAATACGTGTCCTCTGTCACAGCACGGAGAGGTGCGTTGGGGCGCAGGGGCAGACGCAGCTCAGGGGACTTCAGTGGTGGTACCCGCTACGCCTGCCTCACCGGAGCAGCTCTTCATCGCAGCGCTTGGCCCGCAGAGCAGTGAGCCCCTGGGGACAGGCAGAGCGCTGGGGCAGTGCCCTGCGGATGGAGGAGCTGAAGGTTGGGCCGAGCCAGGATTTTTTTGCTGAGGAGAAAATAAGGAGAGGAGCCCTTTGCCTTCCCAGCTGAGTAGAAAGAAACACAAGGCCTTTGGAGCACTGGGTTGCTCTGATCCTGAGCGCGAAGGAGAAAACCAGGGGTACGGCAAAGCCGTGTGCCCTTGTGATGGGCAAGACAGCAAACGGCAGCCCGAGAGGACCTGGGTGCGGGTTACCAGTGAGAGCTGAGCTCAGGTTCGCTCACACTGACTCATTTGCTTCCCCCAGTGCTCCTGAGCATGCCCCGCGCTGGCCTCCAGCATCCCCCTGCTGCCAGAACCTTACCCAGTCCCAGTCTACTACAGCCATGAGGAAATTCCTTCTTTCCAAGCCCCCTACTTCTCCCCAAACCCACTTTTTCTGTACAGGAACTCATCTTTCTGTCCTCGTCTTCCTTCCAGAAACGTGAGTCCCCATTTTTCCAGATCTACACAGCCTATGTGCAGGAGCACGATGTGTGATCAGCCTCCTAATCCGCAGTTCGGTCTTTTTATTAGTTGACACATTCAGGATATTCCACTTTCTTTTATCAAAATTTGCAGCCAGCCTGCACTGACTGCAGACTGTGCACAGCAGGTTTCTGGTTGAGAGCTCAAAAGTTCAGTTTTACCATTCCCCCCCCCATATACATTCATTTATCTCCCACCCGTAAGATTTCACAATTTAAATTGTGGGTTTTTTTTGTTTGTTTGTTTGTTTGTTTTTGCCTACAACAGCTCTGAACTACACTAACGCTCTCTGCTCTGCGGAGCTGCCAAACAGTTTGGTGCCTGGTGCTGCAGAGTTTAGCCCCTCTCCCACAGAGCTTTTGTTCTGGCACCTGTAATGCCAGGAGGGAAGGGGGGGGAGGAAGGGCTATTCCCACTCCTGGCAGTGCTGAATAAACAACATTTTTTATAATTTTTTTTTTCTTTTTCCCATGGGAAAAACTCACCTGAAAGGAAAATGCAGCACATCAGCTTGGTGTCATAAGGGAAGGGAAGGGAACCTCCCTGGACCTGTTGTGTTGATGTGATTTGCATGATACGAAGAGGATAAGAGTACGGGAACCAGTGGTAGGACCCAGAATAAGAAACTGGTGCTGTGGCAGGTTTCTCAGGAAGCCTCGGGAAACCATCACTGACCAGTTTTGTTTCCCAGAGTGAACGAGTTGGAGCTTGCACCCTTTGCAAAGCAGTTTTGGGGAGCACCGGAGGAAACTTGTGGCTTGCTGACATGAGGAAGCAAAGCGTTTAGACTTGGGACCTTAGGTTTTATCAGAAGATCGAAGAAGATAAAAGATCCTTAGCTCTTGCTCTGCTCCCGCATAAACCCGCTGCAATTAAACTGTAGTTTGTGAACCGGCAGGGCCCGGGATTACATGGGGAGCCTCAGCGTGCGCTCGTGGGTGAGCCCCCAGGGTTTCG